>MJUU01002472.1:226736-269035 GCA_002080025.1 Modiolus philippinarum
CCCCACTATTTTGGAACAATCAGAAAAAAAAAATAAATAACGAAGTTGACTCTTTTAACGGACATCTGTTGTTTAAAACCTTGTCAGAACAACTAAATGGTGACAGCAGAATAACGAAGAAAATCTTATTCGTTAGTAATTACTAGTATCACTAGAAGGTTGCAAACAACACTGATCGTTCTTTGAAAAATGCACATATCACAAAACATATCAAACCTTCTTCGATTTACAAGCAAATATTTTTTAAGTTCATTCACTTCATATAATTTTGGATCTCAAATTTTCTTTGAAAACAAATATCGTATAGTTCTATCAATATGAGCTATATGCACAGTTCCTGCAAGTCAATAGTTGAAAACTCAGTGTTAGCCAGAATCTGTGATTTCCTGACAGTAAAGATTGCAAATAAATTATATTTATTGTTTTTCTTATACAAAAATTTTTTTTTCCAAATTATATATTCCATTCATTTTATGCAATGTCCAAAGCCTCTTTAATTCGACACCCATAAAAATTTCAAGGTGTATGGTATAATGATCAATGAATTATTATGTATTTATCGGATAATAGAATAAAACAGTTACTGTCTTTAGTTTCGGTAAATGTTTATCAATTATGGACTTTTTACGAAGTCAATATGTTAAATATGGACCTGTTAGGTTTATATTGACCGAGGACGAAGTCCGAGGTCAATATATTCCTCACAGGTCCATATTTAACATATTGACAGAGTAAAAAGTCCATCATTGTTATATTACATATGTAGTTTTCATGATATCTCATTACATTTTTGTGGGGACAGATTTGTGAACAAGCCGGAAATTTATACAATCGAAACAGAAGCTCTGGTATACTTGAAGGTGGAAATAGATCTGCACAACAAATATATATGCCGAGACATCTCTTATTTGAAAAAAAATAAACAAAAAACAAAACAAAACGAAAAAACTTTCTTGTTTACGTGAAGTGTACCATAAATACCATGAAAAAACTGCTAAATAGACTTTTACTGATTTCAGTGGTTATTCTGCTAAACATGTCTTTTGATCACGACAGGCCCTTAGTCATTTTTATGTGAAAAGCATCTTCGATATTTTAAAATATTTTTATAAGAGTTTTTTTGGTGAAAAACAATAAATTTTAACGTCCAACCGGGTCTAAATTAGTATTTGATAGAAACATAACGTCAACGTGCTAAAAATAGAAACATAGCGTCAATATACTTAAAAATAGAAACATAGCGTCAATATACCTATTAATAGAAACAAAGCTGAAAATACACTGAATATTCTTAAAATCACGTGACCATTTCATCCAATGAAATCAATAGGAACATCTACCATATGTAATATGAAGTGTTATTGACTTTTGGGAAAACAGATATTCACCTCGCCATGTGGCTTGGTGAATATCTGTTTTCCCAAAAGTCAATCGAGGTGAATATCTGTTTTCCCAAAAGTCAATAACACTGCACATTTACCTCAACAAAAGCCAGTAACTGTATAATATTTTGCTTATGTTCTGGATATCTTGAAAAGTAATAAACATTTGACTGACATCATTGATCAGTCTTTATTTGATGATCCCGTCATGATCAGAAATTTAGAATGCAATTATCAAGATCATGATCATTAATCAAGAACAAGATCATGTTTAAAATAATGCACTATCTATCTTGAAAAATAAGGTTAAAGTTCATATAGCTGACAGACGTGTATTCCTTAGACATGCATTCTCTTCTTGAAAACAATCTGTTGTTATAATGAAAACTCAATTTGCAGTGAAACATTTTATAAAACTTTTATCATCTCTTTTCCAAAACTACACTTTGATTTTCCATAAATTGAATATGGATACCCTACGTCCTCCGTGACATAAACAATGAAAGGATATGGAGTAAATGTATATAAGACAAGTCTCTACAAATACATAGTATAACCAAACAATGGAACAACGTTTTTTTATCACCATATAGAGACTTCGGTTCTCTAAATATAGGACTATATTTCTAATATTACTCTCTGGATGTCTCTTTACTCCTTTGAATATTCAAATAAAATACGTTATTCATTGGCTTGAACAGACAAAATACAAAAATATCCAAGATGCAAAAAATACAGTAAAATTAGTTATGCTTTACACGTGTTTCAATGAGTTACCTCTCATCAGCAGCATTAAAATCAAAATCAAATAATATGGAAAGCCATAATCCAAAAATAGTAAAACAAGAAGTACCCATTACCAAAATCGAAATAGGAAGCCAAATCAAGTACTTCGGACATCGATCAAGTGCCATACAAGGAATGAAGCCGTAGTATTTTTAAGAAATGACTTTGATTTTGGTCTAACCGTTTCCGACAAGATCTTCAAAACAAAACAGGCCAATGAATGACTTGCAAAGTTTGCAAAGGATAAATAGAGGTAAAACCATGAGTGCTGTTCTAACATCACTTTAAGTTTATTGACGTCTAAGCAGATTTTAAATTCAATCTTTAAACAGATTCAACAAAATTAATCGACTCATAAAAGGACTAGGTTCACTACCCTTAATATCGGCCCCAAAATTTGAAGTAAAGCAAAACATGTTAAGCAATTAACCAGTAAAAAGCCTAATGTGTTTCGTTGTAGAGTCCAAATCTTTTAAAGAACTTACATATATGTACTTCACTATCAAAAAAATTCGAAATAATCCGTCTAAAATAGGGAACAGATCTTGATAAACTTTGAGGAAAAGGGAACATTTTTCATATATAAATATACTGACTCAGATGTAATGAATAAGAGCACCCCTAAATATTTCGTGTGTGGAAGGTGCACTGTCTCCATATAAATTTTATTAAACTTGGGAGTATCTCCCTGGTGCAAAACCTATTTTCTGCTGAAACTCGTGTTACGTTAAGTTCCTTCATGTAATTTGTTCTCATTTACGTCATTCATATGTTCTGTTTTTTTGGTTTTTCGAATGTTATTTTTTATTTTCAATTGAATATATTAAGTTTTGTTTTGTTGTTTTTTAGCTATTCTCGCCAAGTAAATGCGTTATTACCTGCTCTATTCAGAAAAAACTGTTAATACCAACATCATGATTTCATTTTTATCTATTCATGCTTCAAAGAAACCTACTTGTGACTTATATAAGACTTAACTGCTAAAAGTAACACTCACTTCATCATTTTATCAGCTTTTAAAGAATTCATGATTCAAAGTTTAATGCATTGGTATTCAAAAGGAACAGATTGTCACCCGTATATAAAAAAAAACCAACTGTATGTATTTGGGAACGAAATATAATATCTCAATATTCGTCAGGGGTGTAAGACAAAATAATCCTCACAAATATGTCTTTATCATGTGTAGTAGACGTAAATTTCGTAGAACTTTTAAACAGGATTGTGAAATTAGATCAACAATTATTGGAAAACAAAAAATCCAAGAAATGGAAAAATACCCACAATAACACCATTGTGTAACTTTTCATGTACAATTACACCTTACGTAAGGATTCCACCCATAGAGTAAGTGAGAACCAAACCGCCAATCTATAAATAATAATGAAAATGGCAAAGAAACGGGGGCAAACCATGAGTACGGTACAGAAGATTGTTTTACATATGTTTGTCATGCTCTCTCCATCTGTGTTGTTATTTTGCCCATTGGTTTGAATTCCGTCTGGTTGCTTCGGTTTTGTTTTCTGATTTATCAATACGAGTATAATCGAGGCTGTGTAAATGATGCTAAGGTATTCTTTCATCCGGTGGTACATTTAGGACACACAAAACTTTATTTTTTTATGATATTGTTACGCTTAGGGGTAGGTTGATAGAATGTTAGGTATTTATTGTATGTATGTGATTATTTATTTCATATTTTCCCAATCCAGACTTTCTACTTTCACTTTCATTCATTGCGTATCGCGGCCGTTGTCGTCTGGATTTTGTCGTATGAATGGACTGAATGAATATATGAACACTTCTTTATTTCAGGAATCGCGTTATGTTTATTAGATTGTATATAGTTATGGGGTGTTTGCAAGGGAATGTTAGGACAGAGTTCGCTCTCACTGTTTGACCAGGGGGGACCCCACATGTACCCAGCTTTAGTTCTCCCTTATTATTCCCTGTCCTGTTTCATTACCTTCACGTTTCATTCACGTAGGGTGTGTATTTGTTATTCCGGGCCCTTTTATCCTAGGATTAGGTTCCCCGATGCTCCATTCCTCCCATTTCCTTCCCATGTGTTTCGGCATCGTCTTGATAGCGGCCATTGTTTACGTTCTTCGCGCATGTGCGCTTCGGGGGACCCTGGGGCCCTTCAGCCAATCAAAATGGCTAGAGGGCCCAACTGGGGTCCACGAAGGTATAAAAGCGCGAAATTCGCCTGCTATTCAGACTGCGGATCCGAGACCAGGGCTTTGAAATAAGAACATAACCCTAAAGTATATTTGAGCGCATTCCAGCCGCAGTCCATCAAAACCAATCCTGTATTTACCAGATTTTTGGTACGGATTACCCCCATTTTATGTGTCCCGTCAACTGACCTGTGACAAGTCTACACTGTAGACACCATTTCCGCTGGTTTACTACAAGTTTTACTATAAGTTTACAACCATTCCCAGTCCGGTGTGGGGGTCCCCTGGTGTTTTCTAGTCGCTCATAGGAATTATTTTATTGTTATATATTTATTGTTACCAAGTAAATAATGGAAACTTAAGATATTGTTCATTTTTACTACTGCATTGTGTTGCATTTCTGTGGATTTTGTAACCTTCAGTAAAGGACAGTAACAAGCAGCTATATATGTATATTACCAATGTTTATGTTTACCAGTAAAACACTAGTGGCTTAGCTACCATAGACCAAAATACCAGCTCTATCAGTTCTAGTTACCATTTGATACAGAATTCTGTTTTACCATTTGTATACCATGAAAACCAGTGCCTAGGCCAATTTGCTCGCTACCGAATCCTNGTCTAGTTGCTTCGGTTTTGTTTTCTGATTTATCAATACGAGTATAATCGAGGCTGTGTAAATGATGCTAAGGTATTCTTTCATCCGGTGGTACATTTAGGACACACAAAACTTTATTTTTTTATAATATAATGTCGAGCGCTCGACTTAATATGTCGAGCTCTCGACTTATTATGTCGATCGCTCGACTTATTATGTCGAGCGCTCGACTTTTTATCTCGAGCTCTCGACTTATTATGTCGAGCGCTCGACTTATTAAATCGAGCTCTCAACTTATTAAGTCGAGCGCTCGACTTATTATCTCAAGCTCTCGACTTATTTTGTCGAGCGCTCGACTTATTATTTCGTGCTCTCAACTTATTATGTCGAGCGCTCGACTTATTATCTCGAGCTCTCGACTTATTAAGTCGAGCGCTTGACTTATTATGTCGAGCGCCCGACTTATTATCTCGAGCTCTCGACTTATTATATAGAGCGCTCGACTTATTATGTCGAGCTCTCGACTTATTAAGTCGAGCGCTCGACTTATTATCTCGAGTTCTCGACTTCTTATGTCGAGATCTTGACTTATTATGTCGAGCGCTCGAACTATTATCTCGAGTGCTCGACTTATTATCTCGAGCTCTCGACTTATTAAGTCGAGCGCTCGACTTATAATGTCGACATCTCGACTTATTATGTCGAGCTCTCGACTTATTAAGTCGAACGCTCGACTTATTATCTCGAGCTCTCGACTTATTATGTCGAGATCTTGACTTATTATGTCGACCGCTCGAACTATAATCTCGAGTGCTCGACTTATTATGTCGGGCGCTCGACATATTTTTTTTTCCAATTCCGGATTCTTTGTAGATTGAAATGATATTTAATACGAGTCGAGCGCTCGACATAATATTATACAAAAATAAAATTTTTGTGTCCTAAATGTACCACCGTACTTTCATAACGGTAGGATAATATTGTAGCTTTTAGGACGCCTGTTTTGGGATAATAATGAAAGCCTTGCTGCTATTAAAGCATGTGTGCCTTATTAATACCAATTTATTCAAAGCAGCAATAAAGTAGCAATTAACCTGTAAAGATTATATCAAACAGATAGTGTACATGTATCTAAGAATTAGCAACCTATACACCCTTAAACCTATTAATTTACAGTTTATTATAATGCGGATATCTTACTTTTTATTTATTAGTTATAAACAGAAGCATTAGAAATACTCCAATATCCGATATCAAGATAAGTAGCGATATTAACAAATTCTGCTCCATTGTCGTCAATGGTAAATAAATAAGTGTTTGTAAGAACACCTTGCAAGTTCATTTTATTATTACTGTAGTCGGGTTGACATGTTATTCTCCTACGTTTTTTCTGATAATTTTTACTCTTCTTTTCTTTTCTTCTCCTTCTTTTTCCAATAATTCTTGTCCGAGCGATTTTTTGATATGGCTGAATCGAATGATCGAAGTTGGACCACCATCTGAAGTTGTATGCTGTGCGTTTAAAATTTTCAAAATGGCCGCCAAAATAGATCAAAATTTCAACATTATCCGATTTCAACGAAAATTGATTTCTTGGTAAATTTTTAGGCTGCTGAGATGGAATCATCGAATTGGTAGTATTGGGTGACATCGGCTATTGCTTGCAATTGAAAATCTAGTTATTATAATTATTGTTTCGACAATCAAGCATCCAAGGGATAAAAAAGACTTGTAAAATATTGAAGTAGCTTAGTTCGCCTGTAGCCATAAATTCCGCTAAGACGGGAGTCAGATGCCGTCCTAAGACGGGAGTCAGACGCCGTCCTAAGACGGGAGTCAGACGCCCTCCTAAGACGGGAGTCAGATGCCGTCCTAAGCTAACTCTGAGCTATGAGCAAATAATTTTCTTTATGACCTTTTTATAAGACTTAAATAAATACAATTTTTTTCTATTTGAAAATTTTATTAAAAATACGGCTCCGGTGGTCTTTTTCACCACCAATTGACTATCGCACTGTGCAATGGTCTCCTTGAAAAGTCTATAAGTGATGACCTTGGCAGCTTGATGATTTTTTCCAAGAATTAAGATTTTGACTTACTATAATTACATTGAACCTACAACCTGAATTTTTTTAAACCGAAAATCCTTGTTTTTTGTGTTAAAAGATTTTTTTTGTTTGCACTAAAGGCACATAAAAGGTTTCGAAATGATCATCTTTAGATTTCAAATTTACAGTTATTAAGGGATTTAAATGTTTCATTTTATAAAGTTCAACTTCTTAAAAAAGAAAATGAATAAAAAGTAAATGTTGTGCAGACAATATCAAATTTTAAAGCCGCCTGTGCATTATATTTGAATTGGATAAACTTGATTAATGGTGAGAATTTTAGTGATTTCAAGTACAAAAGATCAAGATTGCACTTGATTTAATCTTTACGTGACCATTCGGACAACCTCTGTATTTTTTGGGTTAACAAAGTCATAACATTTTTAGGGGACCAATTAAAGAAAAGATATGCATTTACATGTACTTGGATATCCCCAATAAACAAATTAGATATGAATTCAAGCAGTGATGTAAAAGACCAGCGGTCCTTTTCACAAAAAATTCTTACGATAAAAATTAGGCGCAAGTCCTTATCATTTCATATAGACTTACGACAAACTTTTATCGTAAGAATGTTTGTGAAAAAGGCTGCAGAATATCTATTCTTTGATAATTGGAATGGCCAAGTGTTCTTTTCATTCGGCCGTTGGTCTCGTGCACGAGAACGCTTGATCATTCCAATTACCCCAAGACAAATACTCTAATATTCAATAGTATGAACCTTAATTTAATAACTGTATGAGCCTTAATTTAATAACAATATGAGCCTTAAAAGGATGACTAAATCCGAGTTTTGCTTTCTTAAAATTTATTGATAATTTTGACTCCCTTAAGGTATGAAACTTAATGAGTAAAAAAGGGTTATTACTATCCTGCAGAGTTATACCCATTTTTCATCTGTAAAGTAAAGTGAGTAGATACAGGATACATACTATGAAGTCAAACCGGTTTCAGTATGGCTTTACCTTTTTTCCATTTATTATTTTTTTTTTCCGTCAAAGCTTGAGGGGCTTTTATAACAAATTATGAAGAATACATGATTACAATACATCGGCAAACGAATACCGAAGCAAGAACGAGGAAAGGGGAATTCTAAAATTATTAATCCAAAATCACTCCAATTCAAATCGAACACGAATTAAAACAGTAAGATAAAGATAAAACAAACAAACAAAAACGAACAAGAATATCACTAGCAGTGTGAACCCCTAAAATACCGAGGTATGATCAGGTGCTCCGGATGGGTAAGCATGATCTGCTCCACGCGTGGCACCCGTCACACTGCCAGTAAAATGTCCATTTTTTGTCACAGTCGGTGTTAGTAAGTCCGGTAAAACTCTTGATCTACCCAAAGATATCTATTCTCATTTGTGAAATAGAAACATTGTAACGTTCTGTTAAATCGTGGTGATGACCGTAAAACTTCTTTAGTGACAATTGCAACAGAGACTGAACATACCTTTGATGTTTAAGTTTTTGAGACAGTAATTTCGTTCTGTTGACAAAAAACTACAGGCACGGTAATAGCGAATGAGTTGTGAAATGTACACGCCATATACCGGAGATGTGTGAATATTACTGCTCTAAAACGGGAAGTTGTTCACTATTGGAAAGTCGAAATCATCACATTTGTCGTAAAGTTTAGTTTTCAGACGTCCAGACTTGTCGGTGGGACGTTACCAAAATCAAAGGTTAAAATATTTGAAAAATATTTTGCAGAAAAGAACTCAATAAAGTGTATTGGGATATGAAATCCAAAATTGGGGGTACCGTGCATTTTCCCCCGATTTTCTAGCCTCAAAAGTGTGGAAAATGGCAGGAAAATAACAAAGACATTTAGAAAAATGCTGTAATTTAAAATTCAATAACCAAAAACTATTTTTCCATGACCAAAAATTAACATAACATTCTTTAGAAAAAGTGCAATCTTTTAATATGCAGCTTGATGGTGGTTGCCGTTCACTTAAGAAAAATATTAAAGCTCGAACACGCAGTAAAAAAATGCCATTTTCATGTTGACGTCGCGTCAAGATTTAGGGACGTTGTTGACGTTCGCTGTTTACAACGTTTTTGTTGCATCTCGATCAAATAATTATGCATAGTAGTGCTATTAGCATCAGCTTAAAAAGTGCAATATGCTTGACACTTTATTGGGTGTAATTAAACTCTCTTAATGAATGCTTAGGCCTTGCTCTCACTGCCTTAAATGCAGTGTAGTATAGGAGTACTAGAATTGCATAGAAATGTTTTGTATTTCAATAGAATAGATTTCTTCTAAGACAATCCATGCCACACGTCTTATTTCATTTCTATGAGAACTTAGATACATATATAGACAATAAAAGTTCATTGACTTGTCATAAACGCAATACAAGGATAAGGCTTAGAAACGCGGGAAAATGTGAGCCTCTGTCGAGCATTTTCGCCGCTTCGAGCCAAATCCTTATTTTCCGTTTATGATAAGTCAATGTTCTATTATTGTGTTCATGCTGCAACTCTAACGAACAAAATTTTAGGTAAAATAAATCGGTGAAAATGACAATTCAAAATGTGAAGCGGACATCTTTAGGTTGTGATGAATCCATGCTTTCTTACGACGTCATGAAACAATTACTACGGAAACACATTGTTGACGTCATTGACAAGGTGTTATATAGTCAGTGACTGTATAAGCAATGAAGGGATGTGGACTAAATGCACATGAGACAAAGTCTCATGTGCATTTAGTCAAGATGAAGAACAACAATAAAAGCGTTGTTCCTTTGCTTGTTTTTTACCATGTATTTGTAGAGACTTTGTCTCATGTGCATTTACTCCATATCCTTTTATTCACCATCTACAAATACATGGTAAAAAGCAATGGAACAACGCTTTTATTGTTGTTCTTCATCTTGAAGTCGCCATGAGGCCTTCAACAATGAGCTTTGCCCATACCTCATAGTAAGTTCAAGACGACCCCTACCACCGATTTGAGCGGAATTCATTGCTAGATGTCGAGCAACGCTACATCCATGTTTATTCTTGCCATGGATGCGGGATTGTCAGCAAACATGAAGGAAACTGGCAAAGTGTGCTTACAATCACTGTCATCCGTTGCCCGACAAAAGCACCAGTGTCCCTAGCTGGTGGACAACTACAAAATATAGACAAACACAGGGCCCTCATCAAGTCCATTGTAAGAAAACTTGACATTATAAATTAGTGGGATGTGGGAAATGTAAACAGGTGGTTAGATCACATTTTGAAATAACAAAAATTGAATGCCAAAATTTGAAAGTATGATAGTGCATCCTTATGAGAAATTCTCTCAAGCACAAGTTCACCATACCTAAAATGTATATAGAGCATACATCTCTAGCACGGGGAATCTTTTTACGGACTCCACACTGCAGGAGAGACGAACTCCTGTCTAAAATAAGCAATGAAGGGATCTGAGTAAATGCACATGAGACAAAGTCTCTATAAATACATGGTAAAAAGCAATGAAACAACGCTTTTATTGTTGTTCTTCATCTTGAAGTCACTATGAGGCCTTCAACAATAAGCTTTTCCCATACCTCATAGTCAGTTCAAGACGGCCCCTAGCAACCCATTACTTATGTTTATACAGTCAATGTACAATGTAGTTCACTTACGGAAATAGAGAGGTTTCAGTATAAATATTAAATCAGGATTTTCCGAGCCAAACCTTTCGTTCATTTAAGAATTGAATGCATTATTTTGAAGTTTCATTGGGATATGAAAGGGTTGACCGAAGCACATTTTTAATGAAGCGCGGTAGCGCTTCATGTTGAAAATGTGCGCCCGGTCAACCCTTTCATAGTCCCGATGAAACTTCAAAATAATGCATTCAATTCTTATAATTACATTTTAAACCCGAAATATGAAAAACGAATCTATTTCCAGGGAAGTACATCATGTATATTGGGATTCTATTTTTACAAATTCATCCGCCACGTGAACACGTGGTCAAATGTGTTTCATGGGAATTGCAACTTCACATTGATATGCCACGTGAGCGATGTTCACCTATCAAATTGACGGAATTCAAATGAATATTCATGAAATGTAATTATATGAATTTAAATGGGGGTCATTTCACGATAATATCTTTCCATTATTTGTCCATAAGTACATTGTTTGTTTCATAACAGGACTAAAGTCATACATACACATAGACACACCGAACTTGTTATATATAGACTTATCTGTGAAAAGATTGAAGCAGTGAAAATTTTGTTTCACATAAGAATTTTTGTCTATGAAAGGACAAAAGTAAAATACACAGACACTGAAACTGAAGTTTTGAAAGTTTAATTAGGTCTGAAGTTTGACACACACACACACACAAATATTTAAAACGGACAAAGAAGAAAGAACATGTTTATTTCTATAATTTTGTTCTATTAACGACATTAAATATTTTCCTTAAGCTTTAATCAATAACATTAATTGGCAACAGAGGTACACTACAAACTAGGCTGTATGACAAACGCGAAGACTTCACTTTTCCAATGCTTAAGTTCCCTTTTCTTTGTAGCAACGTTTCATATAGAGTTTACATCTCCCAACTCATTCGCTATCAAGGCCTTGCGGTCGATACAGTGACTACCTCGATAGAGCTCGGTTGCTTACAAACAGGCTACTTAAGCAAGGTTATGTTACCCATAACTTGAAGTCATCACTACAGAAGATTAACGGCCGGCATCACGATCTTGTGGACCGCTACAGGATATCTGTTTCCCAGATGACAACAGATCTATCTCTTTGCCACTGAAGTTTGTTGTTCCTCTAACGGATTTGACTTAACTACCGGAGTTGACATGTTCAACACCGCGGGTGTCTTATAAGAAGCAGGAGATGCTTACTCTACCGATGCACCTGATTTCACCCATGGTTTTTTATTGGGTCCGTGTTGTTCATTAATGTATATGTGTGTGTCTTCAATTTCTTTTTCTGTGCCGTGCTCATGTTAGGTCTTTGTTTCTCCGACGTTGCCATTGTCCTTAGATTGTGCTTTTTAGACTGACGGTTCGGTTCTCGCTTACTATATTATTTGGAATCTGATGGGAGGTAAATTCTTGCTGTTTTTCCTTTGTGATATACGCTTTGAAAAGCATGGTTATCCTAACTCTTTTCTCTTTCGTCTGATATACGTAATACTTCCTTGCAAAAGCTATTCGTGATCAGTGAGTGATTTATTGGAAGTATAAAACAAAACATTAATAGCAGGATTGAGATAATGAATTCATTTTATTACAGTTTAATTCAAAGTATATGGAATTTCTAATATAAAATGTCTGCACATAAAATTTTTAATTAGGTCTTGGAATTGTAAGAAATGTGGGAAATTTATTGTGCTAAATTATGTGAAAGGGAGAGGTTCAAACAACGAATTTCGAAGTCCAGTTTTTTTTACAGAAAAAATTTCGGATGGGATGTAAACTCAGGTCCACGTGTTGGAAGAAATGCCACGCTTCCTGCAAGTTAAAGAACCCTTGTAGCAAGCTCTTTTTTGAGTGGTCCGTAGGTGATCGGCTTCAAGGCTAAATTCCCCGCCCCTTTCGATTTCACCCTACTTTTCCAGTGGCAGTCAGAATTTCCCGTCCCATGACCCTTTCCATACCCCAAAGTGATTATTTATTANCAAACTTGTTCTCGTCTTGATAAAGCTGAAATATTGCTCAGTGACGTTAAACAATATTCAATCAATCAACAATATGTGATTTATCTGTGAATTAATTGCACTTACAATGTATTCATATAAGTTTTCATTAATAACAGATGTTTTTTTTTTCTTATTTCTTTTGTCTTTGCAGAGATGCATTTAATTTATTAGGTAATAAATATTATAGTCTTTATATTCCAGAATTTAATTTTTCTTCTTTCTTCATTGTAGAAAACTTAATTTATTTTGATTTCCTTTTATTGTAGAAAAATTAATTTTACTTTGTAACATTAATTAATCTTTCTAGAGTTATCTCCAATATTGTTTTAATATTGTTTTGAATTTTCATTTTTCAGAACTTTCTGAATTTCTTTTGTTTCAGAAAAGTTTTTCGTGTGATATATTGTTTTGTTTTACATATTAGTAATTTATATTTGATTTAATATGATATCCATATAATATTTATTGTAGGACTTTGTATATTTACCGCCAGATTTATGTATAATGTGATCAGTTCAATATTTATTTCAGACAAAGGGGAGGTTTGGGTGCCCCAAAACCGGTTTAACCCTACCGCTGGCTTTTGCTAGTGCCGGTACCAAGTCCGGCTGTCCCGAGTTCCTATTGTTTTCTACGTTTGTCTCGTGTCTTATTCGTGTTTTTCATGTGTAGTTCCATGACAGATTGTGGCATGTAATTATAATTTTCAGCCATTGAGGATGTTTCCTGTTATCCATTCTTTTACATCTATGTTTAATGTAGATATTTTACAGAAATTTATTTTCTGTTGTTGTTTTTTTCTCTCTCTTTTTCACTCTTCCAGACCACAAGTAAACCTTTTTTTATTTTTATATTTAGATTTGGTATTTACTGATTCCAATATGATTTAGATCTATTATTGGTATTGCAACTACTATTGTCATTGTTTTGTTTTATTTTAGAATCATTTATTCTTATTTAAATTTGTAATTATATTTGATCTTTTCATTTTGTTTTTGTAGCCTTTGCATATACTTTACTGATAATTTATGAATTTTTCAGATTTTGATAATTTGTATCTCTGCATTTCAGATATTTGCACATATTTACTAACTGATTTTTTTTTCATTTAGTTTATATTTATTTATATCATGATTGAAAACAACACCTGAAGACTGATAGAGAAGGACAATAAAGAGAGAAGGGCACAACGTAAGCCACAGCCATCCAAAGTTGCTTCAACTGGAGTAGACTCTTAACAACGACAAAGGGATGAATTTAGAGGGCTTATCCAACAAGTTGTTACAAGAATGGACAGAATGGGCTCTGATTTCAACAGAATTAGAGACCAAAGAGGACAGTATAAATATCAGGAATACAGAGGACAAAATACAACACAGAATTATTGGATACGGTATCAACAACAGGAACAACAGTGGCGAGACACATCCACTCAGCAAGCATCATCTACTAGTAGAGACCAACAAGGTGAAAAGAGATGTTACAGATGTGGACAACCTGGACATCTGAAGAAAGGTTGCATTGCTAAGCTTGGAAAGAAACCTTTAAACGAGGGGAGGTGTATGGAGCAGGACCGTCCATAGTCTTGAATGCAGAAGCAACAGCATAAGCAACAGGTCTTTATATAAAGCATCACTTGATAATATGGATCATCTGTTTCAACTATTGGATATTCATATTACACCAAACACCTTTAAGGAATACCACTTCAAGAAATTAACAGCCTGATTGACATTGAATGTGCAAAGGGAAAACAACTGCAATACAAAGGATTTATTGAAACAGAAATTTCAGCCCTACAGGGAAATGAGACCTACCCATGTATTTGATTAGATGTATCAGAGTACCATGGATTCTGTTAAACATCCACATAGAAACAGATTTTTACAGTCTTGTAACCTTACTACACCATGGTTTTTAACATTCAGAGCCATCATGCTTAGAGAGAAAGAACTAAATAAGAACAACAATACATTAGCCATCATCAAAAATGCAGTTATTAATCCAGTCATCTTAAAATCCAACACAACTGTCCGGTTCCAGGGATATACTACTAAATAGATACCATACGGTACAACATCTGCCATGCTACACTTATGTACACAACAGCCAAACTGGAGAGATCTCGAAATAAGACCATCACTTTTTTAATATAGATACCAGGACAATGGAATAATGGATGTTGAGATAGCTAATGTCACCTCTCGGACCATTACAATTCATACAAAAGCTGTCCTTTGTGAAATATAACCAGTCACAATTAAACATCAACAAGAAACACCTTCAACAATTTCTTTACTGGATCAGATTGAAATTACCCAGAGCGATTTTTTAATTCATGAGGAACTTCAGGCTGGGATGGACATCATTAAATCATATGAAGATATTTTTGATGAAGATGACACAGATATTGGAAACACAGAAGTAGGAAAGATGCTTCCAATGTAGTCCTTGTAAGACAAAAAGAATGGTAAACTCATGCTATGTGTAGACCACTGTCAACTTAATAACTTGACAAAGAAAGACAGCTACTCTTTACCGATGATATACTTGACACTCTTGCAGGCAGCACTTTGTTTAGTACGGTAGACATGAAGAGTGGATATTACATGTACCAACTAGAAGTAATGGAAGATCATAAAGAGCGTGCTGCTTTTACAGTAGGTCCATTAGGTATCTTCATAGATGAAATAATTATTTTTGGCAGGACATATGAGGAACAACTAAAGAACATCAGATTAGTATTCAACAGAATCGACAACATAACATGAAGTTTGCTCCCAATGAATGTTCTTTTTTTCAAATAACTAAATACCGAAGTTACTGTGAATTTACTTTCTGCATATGCGCATTTCGACAACTTATGTCTCTTCAGTGCAGATAAAATCTAAACGTTTGGAAGACCATATATTCAAAGATATTTAAAAACTGATAGAGAACAAATAACCAATATGATCTAAATGTAAAGCCAAAATTAGCTAAGGACAGAGCTATGCATGAGGGAGATATTCCTTAGTTTTCAACAAAATTTACAAAATTTAGATATTGCAATGTTCTAAAAATAATCGGCTTTCGGATCAGCACCGAAGTACTGACTACTTGGCTGGTGAATACCCTCGGGGACTAACAGTCCACAAGCAGTGGCATCGATCCAGTGGTAACAAAAAACTAAATACCGAAGTTACTGTGAATTTACTTTCTGCATATGCGCATTTCGACAACTTATGTCTCTTCAGTGCAGATAAAATCTAAACGTTTGGAAGACCATATACTCAAAGATATTTAAAAACTGATAGAGAACAAATAACCAATATGATCTAAATGTAAACCAAAATTAGTTACGGACAAAGCTATGCATGAGGGAGATACTCCTTAGTTTTCAACAAAATTTACAAAATTTAGATATTGTAAGGAGAGTTAAATATGTTGGCCATATCGTATCAGCAGATGACGTTGTAAAACAGAAAAAGTCATGAACTGGCCTTCACCGAAAACCCCTGAAGATATCAGACATTTTGTTGGTTTAGTCGGTTACTTCAAACATTTTATCAGCCATATGACTTGCCATATGAGCTACATCCGGAGCCGTGTTGTACCAAGTACAGAATGAAGTCGTCAAGCGAGTAATCTTGAATGCAAGCAGATTTTTTAGCGGGAAAGTTGGCTGTCTGTGATAAATTGCGGGATTATCTCTACAGTACTAAAAGATAATAATCCAATGACAATTGTGCTGGCAACAGCAAAGTTGGATGCCACTGGTCACAGATGGTTAGCCGTTCTTGCTTCATTCAACTTCGATTTCGATTTCTTGCCCAGGGAAGACAAACCAAGATGCAGACGGTTTAAGTCGGAATCCTTCAATTGAAGAAGATGCACTTTCTACAGAGATTATCTCTTCCGAATCCGTGAAGGCTATCTGCAACTCCAACCTTCCGAATGCCTTTATTGAGAGCTTGGCTATTGATCCAGACCTGGTATCCCAAGATGACACTGAATTAGCAAATGAAGACATACTAGTAATCGGTTGTCGAAAGGCACAGGCCATAGACCCGACAATAGAGCCCTTCATCAAAGACGTCAAGGAGGGAAGGAAACCAACTGCCACAGAAGTTGGTCAAACTCCACTTTTGCGACAATTTAATAGATGGCGTATTGTACAGAGCTGTACTGATAGGGGACGACAGAAAGCTACCCTCAGCACATGTACAGATTACCCCCGAGGCACTGCACAACAATATTGGGCCACCTATAAAAGACAGGATGCTATCACTTGTATGGGATAGATTTCATTGGCCAGAGAGGAACAAAGCAGTAGAAAACTTGTCACATGACCAACGTGAATGAATGTGAAACGTGTTTCCCGGGTACCATAACTTATGTAGTACTATGGGGGAATGGTGGGGATTTCGATTCACAGATCAAATTTACCATGGAATTCATTTTCTATGAACCAGCATATTTCTAAATTAATGAATTATGACCTTAATTACCTTAACTTTGGTAGAAATTAAATAAAAATAGCGATTTTCTTGAAGCCGCATAGTCTCTATCAACCAGGCTCTTCCAGCTATGGTAGATAACCCAATGTAAAACGTCTAATCAATTCCGACTTTGTGACGTTGATACAAATACCCCGGAAGTGAAATCGGTTGACTGATTAATTGTGCGTTTTGCATAGTGACGTCATATGTTTCCGGATTTATAAAATGAAAGTAGAACGAGACTTACAGACCCTATGTGGCCGATGTATATGTGGTCAATGTATATCTGGTAGATGTATATAGCGGCAAAAACAAGCTAGTAATCAGAGAGCACGGCTTCGTTAAAACACAGTTTCCTCTACAACTAGTTTATCTGGACTTTCTCTACCTTGAGACATCTCAAGGTGGTTGCCAAATATCTTAGTTATCACCGACCATTTCACCAAATATACTGAAGCAGTACCAAGAAGAAACCAGACGGCCAAAGCAACTGTTCTCTTTGAAACTTTTGCACCACATTATGGCATACCTCTGAGGATCCATTCAGGCCAGGGGGTAATTTTTAGAGAAACGTCATATAGAACTGTGAACACAGGCATTCAGATATTGAGGACAACGCCGTACCATCCTATGGGAAAGGGAATGGTTGAAAGGTTCAACTGCACTCTGCTAGGAATGCTAGTAACTTTGGAGGCATACCAGATGTCCAACAGGGAGGATTATGTTTCGCCCATGGTACATGCTAACAATTGTACCCGTCAAGAATTCACTGGAGTCGCACCATACTTTGTCATGTTTGGACGCCAGCCCCGACTTCCCATAGCCCTGTCATTCGGACTACACAAAGACACTAAACAGCTCCTGGGAAATACATCAAGGAATTGAGAGGAAGACTAGCCCATGGGTACACGCTGCTTGCAGCCGAATCAATTTAGGATGCCCAAGCTCAACAAGAGCAATGTCCGACACGAAAGCAAGATGGGCTGTACTCCAGAAATGCAACCGAGAACCTGACTTCACAAATAATGATAACCACATCTTGAAATATAAATAACCGTCGTATAAGATGCAAAGGTAGGTCAAGCTAACGCTATAAAGATCAGCTTCATATAAATAATGGCTGGTTCATTAGGTAGTTAACATGGAAGACATCAAAGTCATAATTAAACCTCGTAGAGAAAATCTATAAACTCCAAAATGAAATAAGTCATTAACACCAAAATGGCTTCTAACAATTTCAATGTCTATTTCTCTACTGACAAAAGACAAAGAATAAAGACACAAAGACAATAGGTTACCCGCCTTTTCCAAGACCAATGACATTAACCAATCAGATAAGGAATTCCCATAATTGCCATGTATAATTAGAGAAAGTGAAACACGTAAGTGATTAGACAGACTAAATAGTTACTGTCATTAAAATATATAAACTGTCAACCTGCAGAAAATATTCAATAAATCAAATTTAATATTCTTGCAGCTAAATAGAAATATAATTATAAATACATTTTGTACTAGTATATATGAAAACCAAAATAGACATATTTAAATAAAATAGCAGAAAATACAGCCCTACCACGTATGGAAATAAATAATGACTATATACAACTGGAAAACGACCCAAACGGTTTCTAGGACTCACAAAAGCCTCTGCATACATGTGAAATTTTCTTGTTTTCTTTTCGATTCAGGTAAAACAATCTAATTGTTTGATCATTTCATTTGGATGGCGAAAGGGCAAGAGGATTAATTAGAATGACAACAAATTTATGGCAGGGTGCACACTTTTGTTTAAATAAATTTGGGGGTTTCGTTTGAAGTCCAGGGTTTTTTTAAGCTAAAATTCGGGTTTTTTTCTGGGTATGATTTCAGCAGTATTAATTACCTAGATTATAAAAGGAATCCCTGCCGAAATTATTTTTGAAAGTGGTCTCAAAATGTGTCGAAATGGAAATGACGTTGAAACAACTTGTCCAATTAGAACCGAACTCAGTCAGAATGGTACTTTAATGGTACCTTCCAATTAAAGTAATGGGAATTGTACAACCCAGCTAATATAGCTGTAATGGGAATTGTACAACTCATCTAATATAGCTGCTAGCAATAACTTAGTTTAAAATTTGACCCTAAGAAAACACAATCAAAGATCTACATCTCAGAAACTATTAGTCCATTTAGAACCTAACTTAGTCAAAATGGTCTTTTGATGGTCCCTTACACATGCAGATCCGCACTTCATTTAAGATGGCCACCATATAGGGAACATAGAAAAAATTGAATCCCATTGAAAGAATTACGTATCTAAAGCCACTTATCCCATTGGAACTAGACTTGATCACAAAAGTCCTTGGTTGGTCCCATTCAAAATTTGTGTCTGGTATGTCTGCAATCCAAAGTGGCTACCAGAAGGAAACATAGTTGAATATTGAACGCTATTGGAAATGCCATTCATCTCTCTATATCAGCAATAGTCCAAATGAGTGATACAGGCTCTACAGAGTTTCTTGTTATTATGCCGGCCATTGATTAGAACTACAGCTTCTCACAATCAGCACACCTTCCAGAAAAGATATAAATAAATAAATGAGATAACAAGAAGAAAAACCTAAATTGCTTTTTTCCTTTCAATACATACTTGTACATTAAGGATTAAGCTAAACCGAGTAGACTTTTAACTTCACTTGTATTTAAGGGACGACCAATTGATTTTCAAGGGGAGGCTCAGGCTATTTTTCCCAGAAAATTTATTTTCATGAAAATCGCGATCAAATTATTTATTTCCATTTTCAATAAAAGAAATATTCTTCAAATCATAATTAAATTATTTATTTTTATAAGTAGTAGGATGAGACTATCTATTTTCACTGGAACCAAGATCAAATTATTTATTTACAAAATCAACCAAGCCCGCTGAAAATCAAATGCTTGTCCCCTTACTTGTATAATCGTATTTTTTTTAATTTGTATGTATGGGGAGAGTGTGGTCACTTCACTATAAAAGCAAATTGCCAATGTTTATGCAAGATCAGAGATCAGAGAGAGGCATACTTATCGTATAACTAATCTACCGTCGTGAATATCAATAAAAATCTCACAAGTGCCGAACAACGAGTTTTGGGGACTTGTTCCGCAATGGGTCTAATCCACTGCGTTGATCGACACGAGTGACATTTTTATTGATAGTCATGCTGGTCGATTAGTTATGTTTTAGTATATAGATTTTCTACACAAAACAGCAAGATCTTAGATACGGNTTTTTTTTTTTTTTTTTTTTTTTTTTTTTTTTGGTCAATTCAGTGCCCCATTTGCTTACTTAACAACGACGTCGACGAGATATTGTGACGTCACTTCCTCCGGTGACTAGAAATCTGACTGTATGATATTTATTTAACTGATAAAACTGGATCATTCACCGCCACCTATACAACAATGTTGATTTCTAAACTGACGACAGGTAAACCTGATAATGGTTGTTTCTTGGTGAGACAATTGAACAATGGAAAAAACTCTGTTTAAGAAAAACAGGCATTTTAAAGCGTTTTTTCCTGCAAAATTCACAGAAGTTCAATAAAAATTGAAAAGTTTTAGAATTGAACGATATTTTGACACATGTGTGCAAAATCTTGTGCAGAAATATAAAGTAGTCAGCAGAATGTAAAATTTATTACTTGAGGGAAATAAAAAAGATTTTGAAAAAGGTTGTTATATTCAATGGCGCTTATATCTTCAGTGTAAATGTCCCTCTGATCACTGGTACTATCTTCTTAGATTATGAGTACAACTAATCACATGGAAGTCAGGACCAGAAAAAGGCTAGGGAATAGGTTGAACTCCCTGATTAGGGATTTACTGGCCTGAATTATAATCGGAAATACCACCGGGTACTACATCTCGCCAGGTTTAATGGTTAAGGCCCCTCCAGGTAGAGATCATTCAACGGGGACTTCCTTACTAGGGTCTTCCCATGAATGATAAAATGGTCATTTTGTACAAAGTACTTTTGGTGGGGGGATGTATACAACAGTCAGAGCCCACAACCAGGGAGTATGGTCTCTATTTATACTTTTCAATATCTAGAATACAGCAAGAAGGGTAAATAGCCTATAAAACCCCACAGACCATGGTCTCTGTTCAGGTAATTCTAAACACATAACCAGAGGTCCACCGAAATTTCAAAACTAACGACTTAATGGTCAATGCAACAAGTAAAACACTAAAAACAAAAACTTTTTACATATATATTTTCCCTCCCCCTAATATATTAACAAAAAAGTATTAAGCTGGTGGTCTGTTGTTTGGCCTAAATATTAACCACAGTGATTGCACTTGGTCTGAAGGCAAACACCTCCCAGCACAAAAGCTCTGTCCCTTCTAAATAACTGTACAACTGATCTTTCAGTGGTGATAGAGATTGCTGAAGGGATACAATGTGACGCATGCCTGTTCTCTTCATTAGTGAATTGTGTCACAGTCACACGCTTTTATCTCTAATATACCTGGCTTCACAGATTCTGTTAGTACTTGACTTGAGCTTCCTAATGAATTAACCTTGTTGGTCATTAGCCTATCTGACAACTCAATTGTAGGCCAGGGCAAACCAATTATAGGTAAAATCCGACTAAGTGCAAGGTCAAAGCTATAATGCGCACATCCTTGGGAATCTTCGTATTATACTAGTGATTAGAAAAAGATATTATCTGTCTAATGGCTGTGGTATCACCTTTCCCTTGGGAGTATCTCTCTAGTTAGGCTGCCAGGTCAGATGACACAGGGCTGGAACTTCTACACAAGTCATCCCCTTCTGATGAACCTTGACGATGTTGTCTATCACTGAGAATTATGTCACTACAAGTATCCATCGTATAAATTACACAACCAGCATGAACGGGTGGAACAGGGTCATTGTTGGATGCTGTCAATGACAAAGTGGCATTGAGTACATAAAAGGTGCTGGGGCACCTCATGCCCCACTAATGCCTTCACAAAAGGAGAAGAAAATCCATGTGGTCTAGTAAAACTTGCAATTTGTCGCTTATCTAGACCAGTTCTGAACGATCCATATTGGATGTACTAAACTAAATTTTCTCAGAGGATCATAGCCACTTTCAGTGAACCTAATAAGGGTGGCCTCCACTGAACTGTCTAAAAACATGGACTTCTCGGAAAAGTTCATAGTGTCCTGTTCCTCCGTACGGAATAGCTTTCTTTGCATCTTTTAGGGCGAGACTAGGCTGTCAAGGACTCTTGCATGAAACATTGTGACTTACCTGAGGCTCAACCGTGTACTCCCCACTCAGCAATCAGCAAACCCCGCAACTTCCCGACACTTTTCACCGAATGGGGGGGGGGACCACACACGTTTCCTGGGCAACGACGGCAGTCATGGTTGGACTTGGAATGACTGCCCCCAGGACATGGGGATTACTTCCCCTTGTCAATCAACTTCCCTTCCTTTAAATTGAGGGTAATCTCCTGTTCCCTCAAAAAGTCTAATCCAAGCAGCATTTTGTCTCCAATTGGGGCCACATAGAAGTTCATGATGAAGGACTATAGGCCAAGCCCCAGTTCAAAGGGCTCGGTCAAATATCCATTCAACCTTAGTCCCTTCCCCGCTGTGTTCGTCATAATTTCCTTAATAATTTGAGGGGAATATTCTAAAGCTATAAAAATCATAAGGAGTTCTGAATTTCCAGCCACAGCCAAATTTTAAACACACATTGTATCTCAAAACGAGATTGTTGACCGATCTTTCTTTTGCTCTTAAATAACCTTTTTTCTATTTTCTGAAAAAAGCAACATTATATGAAATCCTATATTTTTTGATAAACCTCCTGAAATATCAGCTTTGACGTTTAAGGCGTTTTTACGATGACATTAGATTAAAGAATGAAATGAAAGACATTGGATTAACGATGTGATTTTTATTTTTGTTAAATTTGTCTTATGAATTATATTGATTCCCTACATAAACTAAATTTTAAATGCAGTGTTACAGTTTTTATAATTCAAAGACAGTAAAACTGAAAAAAAACTGGCGAGATTTTTATCAACGTATTAAAATTTAAAACGAATTTTGTGATACACAAAGGAAAAACGACTTAACTCAATTACGTGTATTATGTATGGTGGCTTGTTTGTGCCATTTTGTCTTTTCGTCTTTTCGTTCTGTTGTCTTTTCGTCTTTTCTGGGCGAAAAGATGCAAATTAGCGGGGCGAAAAGACGCAAATTAGCGGGGCGAAAAGACGAAAATACGACAATTAGCGGGGCGAAAAGACGATAAACTAAAACCCGCTTAAACTGTCGTCTTTTCGTTTTGTCGTCTTTTCGTTCTGTCGTCTTTTCATCTTTTCGGGGCAAAAAGACGCAAATTAGCGGGGCGACAAAACGATAATTAGTGGGGCGAAAAGACGACAAATTGTAACCCGCTAATAAGCGACCTTAAAATGTCGCCTTTTCGTCTTTTCGGGGCGAAATAACGATAATTAGCGGGGCAACAAAACGATAATTAGCGGGGCGAAAAGACGATAAGACGAAAAGACTACAAAATGTAACCCGCTAATATGCGACCTTTACTTGTCGTCTTTTCGTTTTCTCGACTTTTCGTTCTGTCGTCTTTTCGGGGCGAAAAGACGCAAATTAGCGGGGCGACAAAACGATAATTAGTGGGGCGAAAAGACGACAAATTGTAACCCGCTAATAAGCGACCTTAAAATGTCGCCTTTTCGTCTTTTCGGGGCGAAATAACGATAATTAGCGGGGCGACAAAACGATAATTAGCGAGGCGAAAAGACAAAAAGACGACAAATTTATTTAGCGACCTTTAATTGTCGTCTTTTCGTCTTTTGGGGGCGAAAAGACGATAATTAGCGGGGCGACAAAACGATAATTAGCGGGACGAAAAGATGAAAAGACGACAAATTGTAGCCCGCTAATTAGCGACCTTTAATTGTCGTCTTTTCATCTTTTCGGGGCGATAAGACGATAATTAGCGGGGCAACAAAACGATATGTTGACATGTTTGCTATGTTTACTCGAAGGATTAAAATTGCACAAATTTGGAATGTGAATCAACGGCTCAAAAAAATTATAAAGTTTTGAATTACTTATTCGCCGATGGCTTGAAAACCTTTTTTGAAAATCTTATGCATGTTTTTGAAGTTATGGCAACATTCAAAACAACTTTTAAAAAGCGGACCACCAAGAGAGCACCCTGTCAGTTTGTAAAATAAAAAATCAACAGAACGTACATGTTTATCCTTATATTATTTAAAATATCTTTATTCTTATATCATTTAAGAATTGCCAAGAACTAGGTCTAACGCATCCTTACTTACTGTTGGCTGGCTTAGGGTCCACGCCGGTCAGAGAGTCATTTATCTTTTATCTATTGTTCATTGTATGTTGTATATATGTTTTGTGTTGTTTTGTATGGCTTTTTGTTTTATTAGCTTACCGTGAGCTAGCAGAGTAATGTAGGCTAGCTTCATACTTATAGTAGTTGATTCAAGTATTTCACTAGCATGATATGGTTTAAGGTTAAATAGGTCAAAATTCAACCAATTTAGAACTTTTGTAATTGAATAAGTTATTTCCGCACTGCAACGATTTTTAAATATTTCGACCCCCAGTCATACGTAATTCGATTTGATTCGCATTCGATGCGTATTAAACTAATACGTATTAGTTTTTGTTTTACTCAAAACTTGTCGTTAACGTTGCGTTCACACGTAATACGTATCGAATGCGCATCGAATACGTTTTCGATACGTATTCGATGCGCATTAAATGTACGTCTGAACGCAATGTATACAATGGGTCTGACTGGGTCTAGGAGTTTGTCAGACCCACTTCTTTGTTCATGTATCATTTTTGTTTAATATTATAGCCTACATAATGTCTTTAGAGTCAATTTCACGTGCATTACTCATTTTCTCTCTCTCTCTCTTTTTTTTGCATCTGATTTGACTGAACAGATTGTTTGATTGTTATGATTATCCAGTCAGATAGCCCAAGAGTTTGGCAGACCCAGTCATTTCAGTCAATCAGGCATGTCTGTTATGTCTGACTGATTTTTGTAGTTAATATGAGCAGTTAAATAAATGCACCCCAACATAAAGCAGTATAAATTCAATTCAAACTTGAAACAAAACTTAAACCTAAGAACTTTCAAAATATTTAAACGTGTTTAAGCTACAGAGAAAGGATGTATCAATGTTGTGAAATTAGTGCACGATTACTAGAATCATGCAGTCAAACGGGTAGACTATGTTTATCTTGGGCGAAGGACATTTTAGCGAAAATGAATTTGATTGTGGTGGACATTTTAGCGAGAGAAAATGTGTACATTTTAGCGAACCTGTAAAATATTGATGGACAATTTTATAGCGAAACATAATTTAATGCAATCGAAATGTGATCTTCAAAAAATATGAAATATAGAAATTAAATTTAAAAAATGTTTATATTTTTTTACGAAAAGATATGGAGTAAATGAACATGAGACCATAACACATATGTTCACTCCATTAGCAATAATTTTAATGAGCTGTATGGCCATTTCGGAAATTTGTTCCTCATCTGCAGCACTAGAATCCAAACAAAGGAAATCCATAATTTCAAAAAATGTTTAAAATAGATCAAACCAAACGAAACCCGAATATTCAGTAATATCAAATATAGCTAAGGACAAAACTACGATGGAGGGAGTTAGTCCTTCGGTTTTAGAATTTACATAAATTCAGATAATAGTAATTAAAGAAGGTGTACACATGAGATATAATCTCATGTACAAGTACAGCATATCTAAGAAAAATAAAGAGCATACATCTCTACCACGGGGAATTGTTTTACCAACTCCACACTGCAATAAAAGACAAACTCCTGTATTAAATATTTTTTTACGAAAGGATATGGAGTAAATGAACATGAGACCATAACACATATGTTCCCTCCAACAGCAATAATTTTAAAGAGCTGTATGGCCATTTCGGAAATTTGTTCCTCATCAGCAGCACTAGAATCAAAACAATGGAAATCCATAATTTCAAAAAATGTTTAAAATAGATCAAACCAAACGAAACCCGAATAATCAGTAATATCAAATATAGCTAAGGACAAAACTACGATGGAGGGAGTTAGTCCTTCGGTTATATCTACTTTGGACCGAAGGGAGCAACATGCAAAGCATTAAGAACAATGGAGGCATTTGTAATAGTATCTGTGGCTAAACTGTCTATCTATTTTTTCCAATTTCGCAAAAATGTATTTTAAAATTTTCGCTAAAGTGTACACTTTTTTGTCGCTAAAATGTCCTCATTTTCCCCCTAAAATGTCCACCCATTTCGTTAAAATGTTCTCCGACGATTTATCTTTACTAATTAAATTATCATGCATTTACTAAATTAATGCTCTTATTAACCTCTATGCGACATTTTTAAAAATCTTACAAGTATGCTTCAGATATCAAAATTTGCACAATTTACCCTTTGTATGTCTGTTCCTTTGCATTCATTTAATTTTTCTTTGTATCTTTACTTTCCCAATCCCTCAATATATATTCATTCTTCAATGTCTTCACCAGTGTAATTTATGTTAACACGAGTGTTTCTTTCTCTCTTGTTTAAATAGATTTTAGAATATAATGCATTATAAGTTATAATAATTGTTTATTAGGAGAAAAAAAGTACAACTTTGACATAATATCTCTTAGAATATTACGTGTATTTATTTTTCAAAAGTTAGAAATATTTCTGAGGGTACCTACTCCTATAGTCATTTATAGCATGGTGCTCCTTTGACAACATATAACACCTTTTCATTCAAGTTGTACATATATACCCGGACATATATAACATAGTTTCGCGCTCTGATAATGAAACAAAAAAATCTTTACTCATACCATGATTAAAGTTATTATTACAACTCATCATTTGAAATTGAAAAAAAATAAATGTTCTGAATACTTCCGGTTGACGACAAAACTTAGGTCGCTAATTTGCGGATTACAATTTGTCGTCTTTTCATCTTTTCGCCCCGCTAATTATCGTTTTGTCGCCCCCCTTATTATCGTTATTTCGCCCCGAAAAGACGAAAAGGCGACATTTAAAGGTCGCTTATTAGCGGGTTACAATTTGTCGTCTTTTCGTCTTTTCGCCCCACTAATTATCGTTTTGTCGCCCCGCTAATTTGCGTCTTTTCGCCCCGAAAATACGAAAAGACGACAGAACGAAAAGTCGACAAAACGAAAAGACGACAAGTAAAGGTCGCATATTAGCGGGTTGCATTTTGTAGTCTTTTCGTGTTATCGTCTTTTCGCCCCGCTAATTAGCGTCTTTTTTCCCCGAAAAAACGAAAAGACGACAAAACGAAAAGACGACAGTTTAAGCGGGTTTTAGTTTATCGTCTTTTCGCCCCGCTAATTATCGTCTTATCGCCCCAAAAAGATGAAAAGACGACAATTAAAGGTCGCTAATTAGCAGGTTACAATTTGTCGTCTTTTCGTCTTTTCGCCCCGCTAATTATCGTTTTGTCGCCCCTCTAATTTGCGTCTTTTCGCCCCGAAAAGACGAAAAGACGACAATTAAAGGTCGCTAATTAGCGGGATACAATTTGTCGTCTTTTACAAAAGACAACAAAAAGACAATAGGCTAGCCAAATCCTTTAATTTCAGTTTCCGTTATATATTTGATGTTATTTCATTGAGCAATCCTCAATTTAAGGATAACCTTCATCTTATGTACCCAAATGAACTCGAAATTAAAGAGACAACTGATACACCATCATTAGCATCATGATTTCGACTTTCCAATAGTGAACTTCCCGTTTTTGAGCAGTAATATTCCCACATCTCCGGCATATGGCGTGTACAATTCATTTGCTATTGCCGTGTCTGTAGTTTGTACAGCAATTTTGTCAACAGCTCAAACACTTATACATCAAGGGTATGTTCAGTCACTGCTGCAATTGTCACTGCAGAAGTTTTACGGTCGTCACCATGACTTGACAGACCAGTACAATATTTCTGTTTCACAAATGAGAACAGATATCTTCGGGTAGATCCAGAGTTTGTTACCGGAATGACTAACACCGACTGTGACAAAACCGGACTTTTTACTGGCCGTGTGACGGGTGCCACGCGTGGAGCAGATCATGCTTACCCTTCCGAAGCACCTGATGATACCTCAGTTTTTATAGGGGTTCACACTAGTAGTGCTTTAGTTTTGTGACGTTCTTGTTCATTTTTGTTTGTTTGTTTTGTCTGTGTTTGTGCTGTCTCAATTCGTGTTGGATATGAATTGCCGTGATCTGGATTTATGATTTTGGAATTCCTTCTTGCTTCGGTATTCGTTTGCCGATGTATATACACTCGTGCCGCTGGAATGGGTCTGTTTTTGTAGTTGTCAACTATATAAAGCTAGTCATTTTTTACATCTTGTATATAAATGGGTCGTTAATTTACCACAGATGGCCAGAATCCCTTCCTGCAATTAATAAAGTATTTATCATCAGTTGATATAAAAGTAAGTCCCTGTAAGCAAAATTAATTGTTTTCTGAATCCAATTACACAATTTCACTATGCAATAGGGTTGATTAACTTTGGAAGTTACTATATGAATGGGTCTTTATTTTATTCTGGGCACTATATAAATGAGAGTTGTTTCGAAAATGCGGCAGGTCTGTACTCAACTTCACCTGAAGTGAAATCCCCCCGTGCTGTACATCTGGATAGTCAGACTATTTTAAATAGAAAACGACAATATTAGAATAAACTAAATGCAGCCTTGTCTCTGAGATTGGTTACGAAATGGACTTTTCTTGTTTATCAAAGCAGTACAAGACGACACAAAGAATGAAATTAAAGGTAACTATCTAAAAATCAGTCAAAGCAGCATAATCAGAGATTTAGGATAGGATGACAAATAAATCAATAAAAGCTCATATTTATATAAAGCATACGGTTTTGCATATTTCATATCATCCTCTGTATATTTTCAGTAAACAAAAACATATTAAGTGTATGTATACAGCACATTTTATTAATTTCAAATGAGTTTAAAAATTACAGAAGCCAGGAATGTTCAACTCTACATGTCACACAACAAGCATCATATGAGTTAAAGTAGTTTTGGTATAATATAAAATATACCTTTAATTTGTAACTGTAAAAATTAGGTTAGAACAATAACATTTCCATTGTACATGTACTTCAATCCTTGCAGCAATGTAAATCTCAATGCAAATAAAAAAAATATGTTTAAAAATACAAATACTAGTAATTCTTAAAGGTTAAGAATTAATACATATAAAATGTGAAAAAAAAACTTTATCAAGACTTAAAAGACATGTGGGATTTCTTGAAAATTAAAAATATCATTACGAGCGAGGTTTTATAATAAAAAACTGAACCCAAGGAATTTAAAAGCGTTCCCAATAAAACTATGAATGCAATGGTACTTGAATATAATCTCAGTCTTGTATACTTTTATATCATATATACACGTATCCAATTACACCAAGCATTAGCAGCATATTTTAATCTCATCCATGTTATTTCATGGGTAACATCTAAACAAGTTCGCTAAAAACATAAAAACACAGTTTACACTGTCTATTAGCCATCTATAAATGAAGATCATTCTTCAGTTTGATGATTAGGCATGAAAGGATCAATATGACGATGGACTTCTAACAACTGCTCGCTATGGTGTATTCTTTCTTTATCCATTCTTTCAGGATCGTGGGTTTCTGCTCTTCCTATCACACAACAAGCTAGTCTTCTTTTCTTCTGATCATCGTGAATCTATAAACAAAAAACATTTGCACATAAAAAAAATCATACCAAACTTTGCAATGATTATATTAAGCTCAATGTCGTCTTTCACAAGCAGGATATTATATTATTACAATGTTATTAAAAAGCACATTTTGAATACTATAAAACGTTATCGGGTGATATTGGTTCAATCTTCATATGGCTTTGAGCTATATTATGCGCAGTGAAAAATTATACTTGAGTAGCACTGCCGCAATAGCTTTTAAGATTGTTTTGATTAGATAATTAGCATTTTAACATTGTTCTGATTAGATGATTATTGTTGAGACTGAAGCTGTATAATCAGTGATATGAAGTAATGAAGTGAAAATCTACAATGTAGATATGTAATGTTTGTTACCATGAAGAAATGAAAGACAAATTTGTTTCTTTGTTTTTCAGATGTTGCCATTGTCCTTGGATTATTCGTTTAGGATTGACGGTTTGGTTCTCACTTACTTTGCACAAATTTAATGTTCCTTTTTATGACGAAATGAAAACTACCCCCGGAGAAATGAAGTGAAGGATCATCCTCCGAAAATGTAATGTTTATTGCCATGACGAAATGGAAGACTATCCTGAAGAAATGTTACTTTTTTACCTTGATGACCTGTCCCAGGTCGGGAGTGTGTTAGTCCTTGGCTTGTCCTTGTCTTCATGTGGAGTTTTGGTTTCTTGGTGTTTGGGTTATTGGATGTGTTTTGTTTCCATTGATTTATTCACTTTTTACTTACCTTTTTGGGCCATTTAGGGCTTGCTATGGTGTGAGGTTCCTCATTGTGTTGAAGACCGTGCGGTGACCCCTAGATGATTTGTTTTGGGTCGTGTTAACTAGATATGGGGTGTTGTCTCCTTGACATTTACCCCATTTCCTTTCTTTTTCATATTAGAGACGACCCTTTAGAAATATTACTTTGTTTCCATGACGAAATTGAAGACTACCCTGTAGAAATGTTACATTGATTCCATGACGAAATGGAAGACTGTCCTGTAGAAATGTTACATTGATCCCATGGCAAAATGGGAGACTACCCTGTAGAAATCTTACTTTGTAACCATGACGAAATGGAAGACAATCCTGGAGAAATGTTACCATGTTACCATGATGAAATGAGAGACTACCCTGCAGAAATGTTATGTTTGTTATCATGAGGAAATGGAAGACTGCCCTGTAGAAATGTTACTTTGTTACAATGATGAAATGGGAGACTACCCTGTAGAAATGTTTCTTTGTTACATGACAATATGGAAGACTACCCTGCAGAAATGTTACTTTGTTACCATGAAAAATGAAAGACTCCCTTCAGAAATGTTAGTGTTTGTTATTAAGACAAAATCTCAAAGATTCATCCTGTAGAAAAATTATGTTTGTAAAAATTTCAAAACGAAAGACTGTCATGTAGATATGCTATGAGTAATTTTGATATATCTTATTGAATTTTCGTTTAATGATTCATTACTTTCAAGTTAGTTTTTATTGAGAAACAATAATTAATGAAAAGAAGATAACAGGAATCATCTACAATGGCCGAAGATTATAATTACATGCCAAAATCTACAAACACAAGAAGAATAATAAAAAGACAAAGACAAACGTAGACAACGATAGGAACTCGGGATAGTCGGACTTGGTAACGGTACTCAATATTTATCCAATTAATTGACCACACTTACTAGGAACTTTGTGGGTAGTAGACAAATTTAAGAGCTTGTGATCTTGTGCGATACCTTGCAGAGATCAATACTGAATAGGATAAACCTTGCCCGTGCTCACTTGTTTTATTCGTGAAATGTGTATCATTGTATTTAAAAATGATCTGAACCTAGCTTGCCCTTCTAATATACACTTGTCTCATGTCGGAATATATTTAATACATGTAATTGGTTATTCCAATATCCCCCCCCACTGTTTTATCAGTGTACTTTTGTACTCCTGTTTGCTTCAAAAATATAAAATGAAATTCGCAATCTCCAAAAATTTCAGGTGAAGGATGAATTGACACCATTAAATAGTTATATTTTGTCAATTTCGGTATTTATTTAATTATCTAATTATTATTAAGGTTTAAATACGCCACTTAACGTGCGTCTTCATGCATCATGCTATCATTACGTTTTTTTTTTTGTTTTTTTTTTGTTTTTTTCTTTGGGGGGGGGGGTTGCCAAATAAAATTTATAAATCATCAATATTAGCCTACAAAAATCTTCGTTGGAGTACTTTCACTATTGTATCAACATGCATCCAACGAAAGACAACTCTAATTCAATTTCTTGACGAAATGAGTGTTTTTTTTTTCAATCTTAAGTAATTGGCTATTCTATTCTAGATTCATACAATGAATAAATTGTTGATGCACTATATTTTTTAAATATTTAAACAGATATGGGGTTAAATGCTAAGAAAAAATAAACAAGAAGCATCAGGAGCTGTTTCTGTACTTACCACTATACTACGTCCAAGAAGAGAGTATTTCCCTTGTAAAGAGAGTGTGTTGTCCGTATACTTCAGACGAACTTCACCATTATCATCGCATATTATACTGTTACGGCCACTGTGATGACTAAAAAAGAAAAAGAGTAAATGAAACAATATGGCATCATTTTCATAACAACATTGATGTTCCAACGAAAGACTGTGATACCATTCAACAACTATGTAGTGGTCGGGTGGGGAAATCTTTTAAGGAGAGATGTTATAAAAACACAAAAAATCCAAAATGCATTATGGATAAAAAAAAAGCCGTCTTCAAGAGATTTGTTTAACTGAATACAACTTATCAATCATTTCGTATTCCAATTAAAAAAGGACTTGAAAGACTAGAAATAATTACACATATATATATATATATCAGAAACATTATAAATGTAACTGTTGTTAATTTTTTTTCCTTTTCCTGTTAGTCCCCGATGGTATTCACAAGCCCAGTAGTCAGTACTTCGGTGCTGACCCGAAAGCCGATTCTATTTAGAACCTTACAATATCTAAATTTTTGTAAATTTTGTTGAAAACTAAGGAGAATCTCCCCGGGCAAAGCTCTGTCCTTAGCTGAATTTGGATTTACATTTAGATCATATTGGTTATTTGTTCTCTATCAGTTTTTAAACATCTTTGAGTTTATGGTCTTCCAAGGGTTTAGATTTTATCTGTACTGAAGGGACAAAAAGTTGTCGAAATGCGCATATGCAGAATTTAAATTCACAGTGACTTTGGTATTTAGTCATTTTCCATCTCTTTCAGAACATACATAAACAGTTTATATTTAGATATTTTGGAAAGTCTTACAGTCACTACAACCTAATTCTACACATTCAAAATAATGTATCTGTTAAGGTCTACTTAAAAGTCGACAAGTTTCCGAAGTTTTGTATTCTATCGTCCTTTGTAGTTATGATTGCAATACGAGTCATTCAGAAACATTCAAAGGTAATTTTGTACGAGTATAAAATTGTAATTGTGGCTGAATAGAGTTATTTATATGAGTTGTAGAATGTGACGCATGAAAAGTATGAAGTTTTTGTTGGTGTCATTCCAAAGACAATCGAACTATTATTTCTTCTGGATAATTCCAAAACCAGTGTAAACTTTCCTGTTATGTTTCCTAAAACTTGCTTGCTATTTCTCGGTAGATTGTTCTTAAGTTAACTTGCCTGTAATTATTCCCTAAACTTACCTTTTATTTCTTTTAGATCGCCCCCTGTATATATCTCCTAATGAATCACAGGAATTACTTAAATCTCCAAACTGATGTATATGGAATCCGTGCTTATGTTGACCGCCTTCTTGCATTTTAAAACCACTTATATTGATTTCAACAGATACAGTACCACTGGTCTGAAAGTGTAAAAAATATTCAACGTTACCAGTAAAATATATCGTAGTATGACACAATTATGAGTTTCATATAAAGATGCTTTTTAATATGTAAGTCTATAATTGTTACAAAAGCCGGAAATCTTACGACTGTACGCTCTGTGTTTCGATATGTGTGTCGTCAGGTTTTTTTATTGATCTCTTCCACTGAATATGCTTCGGACTTTTGTTGTCACTTTAATGTATCATATAGAGTTTCTTCGTAAATTGTTAAAACAGGACTTTACGACAAGAAGTTTTTAACGACGTTAATAATGTCTTGATCCAAAATTTTAAATAGACGTCATAATGAACAAAAAAAGAGTTATGGAGAAAATGTGCACGGAACAAAAACCTTATATATACATGGAAATATTAAGCAAATTGAACAACGTTTTGATTGTTGTTTTTTTTATCTTGAAGTCACAATGATCCCTTCAACAAAGAACAATCACTTCTACATCATAGCAAGTTCAAGACGGCCACTAACACGGGTTTCAACGGAATTCACTTTCTAAATGTTAAACGACGCTACATCTATGTATTTTCGCCTTTGGTGATAGATGCGGGATCGTCAACAAACATAACATATCTGGCAGAATACTCTTATAAATACTGTCATCCGTTGCCCGACAAAGGGACCAATAGACAATACAACATACAGCCGATTATAGGGCACTCGTCGAGTTGATTTTAAGAAAACTATATATATATATAAAATTTTGTTAGGGCATTCAAATGAGAAATTTTTATATAGACGTATTATATTCATTCATATGTAAGCGTACTGGAACGAAATTTGATCTATACTACAATTACGCTTACCTTGAAAGAAAGGACAACAGAAACCTTTGACAAATACAAAATGAACGGCTATGTGTAACTCAGTAAAAAGTTTTAATTGAACAATTAGTTCCAGAGAAGAATATATTTTCAATGGCGCCAGATGTTAAATATGTTCCCGGCTGGTGGCAATCTTGGATGATGAGGTACGGACCTGTCGGGTATCTTTTGTCGAAATAAACATCTGAGAGCCATTATGACTAAGTTTAGTTTTCGAGAACAATATTTTTGAATATGTAAAATAGGGTCCCATGTTAAACTTCATGTTTGTTCCCTTCTTGTGACAATCTTCGATGAGGTATGGACCTGTAGGATACCTTTTTGCAAGGGACTGTCTTCAAAAATTGGAACTAAGTTTGGTTCAAACTGGACTAGCAGTTTCTGAGAAGATATTTGAATGTGCTTTTCATCGGGTCAAATGTTTAACTATATTTCCTGCTAGTGGCCATCTTGGATTAAGTACGGACTAGCTGAATACTTTTTGGCAAGGGACTACCAAGAAGGATTGTGACCAAGTTCGATTCTTGTTGACCTCGTAGTTTCTTGGAAGATTTTTGAACGTGTTTTGAACAGTATATGGTTTTAATATACTGTGTTTCCCGCTAGTGGCCATCTGGGATGAGGTAAATAACTGTCTGATATAGTTATAAAGGAGAGCCCAATTTTTTGGCAATCAAGTTTAATTCTTTTTTGCCCTGAAGTTTCAGAGAATGATAAGTTTTAGACGAATGATAGACATACAGACAGACCTAAGGATAGACAACGGACACCAAGTGATTGCAAAGCTCACCCTGGTTTTAGCAATGTGAACTAAAAATTAATTACAATTATCCCATGTAACAATTTTTTCAGATAAATTTATCCAAGCCATGAAGGTACCACCTTCTCACTTGAACTAAGAAAAAATGTCTCCATAACTATTAATATACTTGATTGAACTTGCCTTTTGTACGAAATGTACGTTTCCTCTGATTAGTCCAACATCATTGTGATTACCGTTTGGTGTGAATTCACAGTGGGCATGTACGTCTGTAAAGAATATATATAATACATCAAAGAATAAATACAAAGCAAAAATTAGCACACAACAAATGTAAACAAAATCTAGTCAAACAATAAGCCAAAAAATGGCTATATGCTTCGGTACATTGTCGCATTGTCGATGGAAAAGATATATCTGCGAGTAAAGTACAAGGGGTTGTCTTAAAGTTACTATCAGGTAAGTGTAAGAGCAAAGCTTATTGTTGAAGGCCTCATGTCGACTTCAAGATGAAGAACAACAATAAAAGCATTGTTCCATTGCATTTTTACCATGTATTTACTCAATTAGATTAATCCAGAGAAATTAATTATATGGGAATAAGTTACAGTACACAGTCGGCAAGTTATATGCTTATCTGAAAGAGTAAGGGTACTTAATAGCCAACAACTGGCAATGTGCTCCTTTATATCTACACAAGTAAGAGTATTTTATCGCCAATATTTAGAAATATGCTCCGGCATATCTAAAAACAAATAAGAATACTCAATCGTCGATAACCAAATATGATTCGGTATTATAATATTTGAACAAGTGAGGAAACTAAATCGTTTTATAACCAGCAATGTGGTTCGGTATATCTGAGCAAGTAATGATGCTAAATTGTTTTATGGACCGGGAGGTCACCCCATAAATAGTACAAAATGTATAAGGACCGAAGCAAATCGGCAATATGCTTTGGTATATCTGGATAAGTAAGAATACTGAATTATTAAGTACCAACCATATTCTTTGTTATATCTAGACAAGTAAGTGTTAGGGGGCAACGCTAAGGTGTATGTAAATAATTTAGAGTACACGATCGGATAGAGCAAACAATATGTAAAATTAAGAGCAAAAAAATATATAAGTTTCGTTATACCTAAATGTTAGGGATATCTAGAAAAATAGACAAGAGTTTTGTAGTATACCTTCGTGAATATGGTCTTCATGATGTGTCATGTGATGGTTACCAAGGTGCATATTCAGGTAAATGTGTTTTCCATCTTTCAGGTTTTCCACTTCTTGTTTTCCACCTTCGATATCGGCACCACCCACGTGCAAATGGATTTCGTTACTTGACAGTCGTTGTATCTGTTTTTGTATATCTGACACCTGCCTCTTCAATAGGGCAAACTCATCAACAGACTTGACGGGCTTATCTGTAAATCAAAAATATAATTTGTAAAATATAATTAAACAAATATTACACATTGCAATAAGTGCTGTTTTTCTGGCACTTTCTTAAATTTGAAGCATCAAAATTTCAAAATAACAGAATACCGAAGTTACTGGTAATTTAGTTTCTGCATGTGAACAACTTATGTCTCTTTAGTGCAGATAAAATCGATAAAATCGAAATATTTGGAACTCCATTAATCAAAATACGTGTTAAAGCTGATAGAGAACAATTAACCAACATGATCTAAATAGAAAAGCAAAAATTCAGCAAAGAAAAGAGCTGTGTATGAGGGAGATACTCTTAGATTTAACCAGTCTAGTAAAATTATGATATGGCAAATTCAAAATAAACTCTCGGTTTCGGAAATGATGATATTCAAACGGCACTGTCACATCATTATGTGTGTGGCATCTTATATACCCGTCTTTTGAAAACTTTGTTTTATATATAATTTGAAACAACGAAATGTATAAGTATGTGTAATAGAATGTCGAAATGACCATCTAAGTAATAAGACAAAGTAAAAGAACGCACGAAGTCTTCAACAAATAAAAATAATCGAATTAATTAAAATGTAACCCGTTCGAATTGCAAGACATAAATTTTTATTGAGCCACCTACATGTAAAAATTCAATTTACTGGTGTACGTAGCTTCATGGAATACTACACCAGTGGGTCGAAGTGCGGCACCAGAATTTCCTTATTTGTCAGTCGAATTTGATGCCTATACATAGATGCGATTGATTAAGTGTCTTTTATTTTAAGTCAATAAAGCTTACTGCAATAATGTACATCAACGTAAATAAGGCGCTTAATCGAATCTCATATATAGAATTTTAATGCCAATTACATAAATAAGGAAAGTCTCGCGTCGCATTTTGACCTCAGTGTACTCTTTGTGTAATACTTTCTTGTAACTTTTTAATAATACTTACCGCCGCTATCTACTGTTTTTGTTGATACTATGACCGTAAATGTTCTTATAACTCTGCCAAATGGATTTTCAGCTTTGCAGTGATATTCTCCGGAATCAATCATCTGGGATTTTCTTACAAGTAAATAATTTTTAAAAGCTCGAATTCTAAAAAAAAACAAATTAGTATCATCATATATCAATTTTATTTATAATTTATTCACAGAAGACACACTCCGACTGAAATTAAGATTTAGTGAAATTATTTTTGTGTACAATGTTCGTCAGAAAAAATGAAGAATATCGAAGCAACAACTGTAAAGCAATCATAAATTCAGAATACTTGGCAACATATTAAAGAATCACATTCACACAGAGAACATAAATGACGGGGAAGAAATAGATACATCATTATATAAATACTACCAAAAAAGGCACATCGAACATTTTGAACCCCTAAAACAGAAATATCATCAGATGCTTCGAAGGGTTAGCAAGACCTTCACATACGACATCCGTCACTTTAAGTGAAAAGTCTGGTACAGTGTCAAATTCGATATGTCTGAATCCAGCAGCATCTCTGAATCTATTGAAAGATGTTATTTTCATTTGTGAAACATTGTGATGATCTGTCAAATCGTGACTTTAAACTTTTTGAGTGATAATAGTAACAGTAATTGAACATAACCCGTGCTTGGTAGGTTTTGAGATAGTGGTTTCGCATCGTTTGGGCAAAATTCCGTACACATCACATGGACTGCGCAGCAGCGAATGAGCTATGAAATGTAAACTCCATATGCTGGGGATGTGGCTATATCACTACACCGAAATGGATATCACAAAATAAAAACGACCAAAATTACAAACTATATTTCTAATGCACATAACTTCCCTATAAGACTTTAAATGTTCATTTTAAATTACATTGAATACACCAGACAATCAATTAATATTGAACGAAGACTGAAGTGAACTTCTTAGTTCCAACATATCAATCATAATTCGGCTTTTTGGTCCAAGGAATCGTTGTAAGTATTTATATGCATCTTCCCTCTATCCCTTGTTTTCCGTCTTAAAAATACCTTGATCTTGATATATAACCTTACCTGTTGGACCCTTCAATAATTGTATCCCCTCTGTACCAGTTTGTAAAGGATGGTGGACTGGATTTCACTTTGCATGGTAATCTGAAATTCTTGCCAAATCTAACATGAATAGTTTTGGATTCTGGAAGGCCGTCGATGAACTTTGGTTCTTCTGAAATTAGAATATGAAGTTTTTGTACGTAACAACACTGCTGGGTATATTGTGAATATTTTTTTCTTGAAGTTCTCAACGAGATTTGAATTTAGATAAAAGACTGATTGTGTTATTCCATGTTTGTGTTTAAAATGTAGGTGTCAAATATATTTTGTTCATTTATTTTTTACTTTAATGCGTAATTTTCTTCTTTCATGGACTATCATACTGTACACGGTACAAAATCCTATAGGAAATTTTCATGTCAGGCTTTGCCACTTATTTTGCATCAAACTACAGTATAGGCACAAAGTTTTCGTCTCAATGACATTTACGATAAAAGCTTGTCCATGATGACGTGATGGGCTGTAACTCATATCAATATGTTTTAATCATTAACGTGTATAAAGAACAAAAATGTTAATAGCTACAATTTCTTTTCTATTTTAAGGTGAAAATGCATTGGCTGATTTAAGTAGGTATTGAGGTTCAGCGTTGAAATTAGTTTAATATTGGACGCCTTGGGTAAAACACACTTTGACTTCATCTCAGAAACCACTGAAGCAACTGAAACTAGAAAAACACCCTCGCTCCCCATTTGGGTCCAGAAATAAAAAAAGAAGACGCTCCCCATTTGGGTCCAAAAATTAAAAAAAAAAGAAGAAAAATGAAATCAAATTTTAAAATAGTTGATGCACAATGGCAATATACACCGAACATTGTGTGAAAAAAAAAATACGAAAGTTACTGTTAATTTAGTTTCTGAAGAGAAATGGCGTATTCAAGGTAAAAGATTGTAACTTACTTTGTCTTTATACCCTATAGGTAAGATATATTTTTATCATTCCCTCAGAAATAATGAAGCAAATGAAACTAAAGTCTACTGAAATGATACTGTTAGTTTCTTTTACAAAAATTGATCAATTCGTTCATATTTGTCAACATAGCACATAGTGTAACAAAGTGATCGGACCTTGTTGGAAATACATACACGTACATTGTACCTTGTTGGAAAAACATACACATCTCCCCTGACACTGTTCTTCTAAAAGCAATTTTACCAAACTTTACAGAAATTATGAGGTCGTTTTCGTTATGACAAGACAACTATATATTAAAACCTATTGGAATAACAAACTTGGACCATCACCTCTAAAAATACTATAGTAAATAGGATCAAACTACTGAAATAAGGATGGAAGAAATTTTGCCAAATTGATTTCTTTTTCATTTTAATGCACCCACAACGACGTGTTGGGGAGCAATTGTTTTATCCCTGTCTGACCATCCGTCTTGAATCACTGGTAAACCTTTATTCGGGAATAACCCCTAGCTAGCTCGTACAATAAATTACATTTTCATACCCCACTCAATTTCTCAACTACTGTTGTGCCTATTTATTTCAAATTTGGTATTTGACTTTAATTATAGGGGAATGCGTCGTCTCCAATTTTGGTCACCTTATGATATCAACTTCCTGTTTGGTGGGACTTACCCTGAACATAGTGAAAATTTCTGTCGCACTTTTCTCAGCTATTATTTCAATTTTTGTATTTGACTTTATATATAGGGGGAATGGGTCGTCTTCCATTTTTTTCAGCTTATGATTTCGACTTCCTGTTTGGCGGGACTTAGCCATTTTCCCCTTTATTGAACACAGTGAAAATTGTCGTCGCACTTTTCTCAGCTACTGCTGGGCCGATTTATTTCAAATTTGGTATTTGATTTTATATATAGGGGAATGCGTCTTCTCTCATTTTGGTCACCTTGTGATATTAACTTCCTATTTGACGGGACTTGGCCATTTTCCCTTTTTAATGTGTAAAATAATACGAGTGGGGTATACCAAGCACGACAACGCGTGCAACCTCATATTTTCTTTGCACTAAAATTATGTATGGATTGAATTCGAAGATATGCATATTGTCACGGTTAAAATTCTTGCAACAATTTGTGATTGGGGGGGGGGGTATTTCTACTTCGCCCATTTTATCGAAATGTATGGTCTTGAAATGTTATTCCTTATAATTGTTCCACCAACATTAAGCAACTTTCGCTTTTCATGATGATTAGATGTATATAGGTCATGGTTGAGATTTTCTTCAAAAACTGTTATTTTATGGAATATTTGGACCTTGCCATTTTATCGAATTGTATGTTTCCAAGTAAAGTCATGCCACAACGTTTGATCTACGTTTATTTTTATTTTTGCAGTGTTTTTATTGCAGACGAACACATTGCCATGGTTACAGTTTTGGCCAAAATTTGTAAGTTGGATTTGGCCATTGTTATTGAAATAAGTGTTCTTGAAGGGTCAATTTCAGATAATTTCTCCCACAATATTTATGCTAAGCTCTTTTTTTAGGTTTGTATACTAATTTGGCATGAATTGAGATAATTACATTATCACGGTTTGTTATATTTGTCCATATTTTGGCCCGTCACCTGAATCGTTTTAAAGGGGTTTTGGCTATAGAGCTGCCGGGTGCGTCACCCAGTGGTGGATAGGGGAATGTCCTGTCTTTGCAGGGTAGTCAGGTCATAACACGAAAAGCCTGATCGCGAACCATTGCAGCCAAACTGGTCGGAGAAACGTCACGCTCCATGCAGTATAAAGATCCCTTCTATACTTCTCTAGAGAGCAGACGCATTTGGTGTCGCATAGAAGGCTTTTTCCTGCCTCTATGCCCTTAATTGATTAACTAATATAGCTGAAATATCGCTCATCGGACGTTAAACTCTAACTAATCAATCACTCATTATATTTTGGCTAAGATTTCCAATTTTGGCAGGTAGTTAGACTTAATGCGTGTGTGTGTTTGTGTGTTATTTAAATCGATTCTGGATAACTCTTTCTACAATATTTTATTAAGGTATGCCTTCTCTATTTTTACAGTGATCTGACACGAATTGAAGATGTGCATGGTTACAAATGTAGCCATAATTTGTAATTTTGGGGGTTATTTGAACTTGGCCATTTTATCCAAATGTTTATTTTTTGGAGGGGCTTTTTTTCTATTTATAGGAGTTCATAGCTATTTCGAATGGATCTCCTGTAGTTGGCGATCACAATTCTGGAATACCAGAATTGTTAACAATTCTGGAACAAAAATTTAGTCCAGAATTGTTGTTCCAGAATTGTTCCAGAATTGTTAAAATTTTCAAATAATGCTAATTAAGTCAACAATTTAATCAAGGATTGTTGTTCCAGAATTGTTAGTTATGATTGTAATTCT
>MJUU01002472.1:269149-281221 GCA_002080025.1 Modiolus philippinarum
AAAAAAACCCTAAAAAATGTATAAATTTCAATCACCCCAATATTATTCATCTGAAATCGAATCCTGCAACAAGTAACAGCACTGTTCCATCCTTTTCCAAATGCCATGCCTGTATTAGGCAGGGTTAATATAATTGTCATATAATTATAAATCCACCTGCAAGGGCAACACAGTACTTGGCAGATCTCAAGACACAAACCATTAAAACTACAACAAAAAACCAAAGACATCGCTTGCGACAAAATATGACCCGGCAAGGGCTGTCAAATATGCTGCCGATGTATATTCAGGCCATGCGGTAAAACATCAAAGATTATCAACTGAATCTGAGTACCAATACCGCAAACGACTAGTCACTGAACGGAGTGACAATGACAACAATGATACTTTATCAGATGACCCCACATCAACAACGTCACTTTCCATGCAGCAATCGCTCAAGTTCATAATGCAGTTGGACAGAAAATCACTTCAGAAACAGCTTAGTGAACACCAAGACACATACAACTACCTTAAACTACAAGGCGGGTAGTTGAAAACCAAGAATATGGACGAAATGAAGCTCACGTTGATTAGTGTTACTGTCTATCATTTGTCTTTATGTGATTCAGAGGAAGATATTTTCAACAAAAGGCCATTTTCAGGGCGACCAACATATTTCAAAAAGAATATAGTTGTTAAATAACCGATGTTTTATCTGTAATTTCTGCGAAATGTAATAGAAATACAAGTTTCAACCCTACATTGCCCTATCTATCTCTCATAAAAATGTCTAGATAATAGGGATTATTAATATTCAGATTCAATCTTGTAACAATTCTGGAATATCACAATGTTCCAGAATTGTTGGGAAAAAAAATAAAAAATTAACAATTCTGGAATAAATTTTTGTTCCAGAATTGTTAACAATTCTGGTATTCCAGAATTGTGATCGCCAACTACAGGAGATCCTTTCGAATAAATCTCCAACAGTTTTATAGCTGGTAAATTTATACTTTAGGCCCCCTTTTCACTATACCGTATAACCCAAACAGTAGCCGAACATGTATAAAATATATATATATATAAAAAACATCCATATGCATTTGTCCTCCGTTCTCCGTTCGGCGAATACGGTACATGTATGGTCATGTTCGTTTTGTACGGTAAAAAGTTTTGAAAATGTTCAAAACCGGACATATACTGCTCAAAATGTTTGTTTATCTGTTAATTAGTCCGTGTTGAAAATGTCTCAAAATCAAATTAATATTCTTTAAAAGCACTAAAACTTTAAACATGTATATACATGATATTAATTTTAAAAATAACGGTCATTTTCTTCAAAGCTTGTAATACATAAAAAAAAAATAAATAAACAGTACAATAATTGTACAATTCTTATAAACTAACAACCATTGTACCAATTTGTGTACAGGGATTGCAAATAATTCATTATTATTTCAATGCAATAATCGGAAATTTAAATTACTTATATCTGGAATACTAAATTTAGTTACTCACCGTTCCCCTCTCCTCTGGTAGTCGCAGAAGCCTCGAGTAAATGTAAAAGAAAGACTGAGAGTATGTAGAGTTTCATCTTGAAAGTAATTCACAAGTGACTGTCCTTTTTAGTTGTTAATATAGTAGTTTGGTTTCATTCAGAGTAATTCTCATTAACTGATATGTCACTTGTCAATTTTACTCAGTTGTGTGTCATCTCATTAATATGACTTCATGAGTTTTATGTTCACCCATTGTTAATAGTCGATCTGATTTGTAATTAGTTGTAATTAAATAACAATATTTAATTACATTAGACCTAGTACACAAATAATGAGAGCAAATCGAAAAAAATAAAAATCATGGAAATTGTATATTCTTCGGCATGTGTCCAGAATGTGTTCTAAAACCGAATCTTTTGGGCTTAACGTTTTTTTTTCTTTCATTAAATAAAATAGTTTATATCAAAGGTATTCTAGAAATTTTGTTTGTATCTACTTATATCCGTCTGCAATTAAATTGTTTGTTTGTTTTTTTTTTTTTTGCACTCGCAATGTAAGATATACATGTAGAATGCACAAAATATCATTTTTAGAAATGCAGTGTATTAATGCTACCCTGATACTACTGCCATTATTCCTCTGAGAAAAAATGCTTTTTAGCTCACCTGGCTATGCCATCACTTGGCGTCCGTCGTCCGTCCGTCGTCCGTCCGTCGCCAACTTTTCATTCAAAGATCTTCTCCTCTGAAACCANACAAAATAGCATTTTTAGAAATGCAGTGTATTAATGCTACCCTGATACTACTGCCATTATTCCTCTGAGAAAAAATGCTTTTTAGCTCACCTGGCTATGCCAGGGTGAGCTTTTGCCATCACTTGGCGTCCGTCGTCCGTCCGTCGTCCGTCCGTCGCCAACTTTTCATTCAAAGATCTTCTCCTCTGAAACCATTGAGCCAACTGGAACCAAACTTGGTCACAATAGTCCTTGGGGGGTCCCCCTTAAAAAAGGTATCCGGCATGTCCGTACCTAACATTGGACCCTATGGAAAAGACTTTCAAAGATCTTCTTCTCAGAAACTACCAGTCCAATTATAACCAAACTTAGACACAACGGTCCTTAGATGGTCCCTTCCAAAAAAGGTATCCGACAGGTCCGTATCTAATCCAAGATGGCCGCCAGCGGGGAACATAGTTTAACATTGGACCCTATGGAAATTACATTCAAAGATCTTCTTCTCAGAAACTGCCAGTCTAATTATAACCAAACTTAGTAAAAATGGTCCTTAGATGGTCCCTTCCAAAAAAGGTATCCGACAGGTCCGTACCTAATCCAAGATGGTCGCCAGCAGGAACATAGTTGTAACATTGGACTCTATGGAAAAGACATTCAAAGATCTTCTTCTCAGAAACTACTGGTCCAGTTAAAACTAAACTAGGCCACAATGGTCCTTAGATGGTCCCTTCCATAAAATTTATCCGGCAGGTCCATACCTCATCCCAGATGGCTGCCAACGGGGAACATAGTTTTAACATTGGACCATATGGTAAATACATTCAAAGATCTTCTTCAGAAACTACTTGTCAAATTAAAACTAAACTAAGCCTTAATGGTCCTTAGATGGTCCCATCCAAAAAAGTTATCTTGCAGGTATGTACCTCATCCAAGATGGCCGCCAGCGGGAACAAAGTTTTAACATTGGACCTTACGGAAAAGACATTCAAAGATCTTCTTCTCAGAAACTACAAGTCCAATTAGAACCAAACTTAGTCACAATGGCCCTTAGATGGTCCTTTCCAAGAAGGTATCTTGCAGGTCTGTACCTCATCCAAGATGGCCGCCAGCGGGAACATAGTTTTAACATTGAACCCTATGGAATATACATTCAAAGATCTTCTTCTCAGAAACTACTGGTCCAATTAGAACCAAACTAAGCCACAATGGTTCTTAGGTGGTCCCATCCACAAAAATGTATCTGGCAGGTCCATACGTCATCCAAGATGGCCACCATCTGGAACATAGTTTTTACATTGGCCCTATTGATTTTAGGGGGAACCTCTGCCCAAATTTTTTGAATTTTTATTTAAATTGTGGTCTGAATGTTTCAATTTCAGCATTATGTATTACCTTGATTATAAGGGGAACCCCTGCCCAAATTAATTTTGAATGGTGTTCTGTTATGGGTTGTAATGGATGGTGGATTTTTCGGTTGCCATGGAAACCAAACAAGAATACTGTAATTTTAGAAAAAAAAAAGTATTCTGCTAAATTTCATGCTTTGTTTTTCCTATTGGAAATGCCTTTTATCTATGTCAGCCATGGTCCAGGTGAGCAATACAGGCTCTTGAGAGCCTCTTGTTCAATAGTTGTATCAGAAGTACGGCACGCCGAAGCCACAAAAATGGGATAATATATCTCAGGTAATGCTATATTATCTTAATTTTTGTGGTTTTGGCGCAGATAATATATCATTTCCTCCTGATAATTAAATATAGTAATTTTTTTAACATGGGTCTCTGTGACTTACAGAGATAAAACATTCTTATCTGGAGGTACTATCGTACTTATCACTAAACAGGTAATGAACTTACTTATCAGGTAGCAGGTAATGAACTATCTAATGATAGACGACAAGTTGACATATTTTGTAGATATACTATAAACTCCTAAGGTATATTGTTGAAGAATATTCTTAGTGACATAACACAATCTTTCGATATTTCTTTCGGCCCCGGCTTGAAAATATAGTATGTAATTTAATTCCGTATTCTGGTGAAATTCGAAAGCCTTCTTGCAACAGGATTTAAAAGAAAAATACTTTTTAAATTTGTAGTTGATATGATTAATGATTTTTGTTGGTTCTAATAAACAATTACTAAGTTCTGCGAGGGTGTCATACTTACATGTATATTTCATATTATACATTCATGCAACGATCAGAGGTAAGTGGATGTCGAGGCATGTAATTTTCAATGAACAATGAAATATTGTGATACTGTAATTTTTAATAGATTGACAAGACTTTATTCCCATATTACAATTCCCATATCCTAATATTACAAAGACAAAGATAAATACAGAATAATATATACACACACAAATTAAGAAATAATTCATGGGAGCTTGAATATATACTGATTTTACCACGGGTTGACCCTTTATGCCGAATATTTTACCCTGAGCGACAGCGAGAGGTAAAATTTCGACATAAAGAACCAGCCCGTGATAAAACTAGTATATATTCAAGCTCCCGTGAATTATTTTGATTCTAAAAGGACAAATGAGCACAATATTAAAAGTGAAGCACTACTAGGTGAAGGCAAATAATTGCCGTTCCACCAATTGAACAAACTACGGAAACTGAAAAAAAATATATATTAATTTGTGAATATTTTTGTATCTCATGTTTTTAACAATACAAGACTGAAAGTAGAAATATTTATAGGCACCTTTATTTTTATTTCCAATTGCTTGCTTAGGTTTGAAGAATACTGGAACAGCCTTGACTATATAGCAATTTTACCACGGGTGTGTACACAAAGCGTTTTAGAGAAGTCATGTTAGAATACAAAATTCGTTACAAATGGCAAATGGTTAAATCTAATTCTAATATGGGAACAAGGGAAACCATGACGACCAGCCATATGAAAATCTCCAATAACATATGAGCGACTTCACAACAGTTTTTACGCTGAAACAGACTACGTCATAATATGTTTTGTGCACAAAAACGTCAGCAAATCGTATGTAATGGCTGTCCTTACCGTGTACACTATAGGTCCGCGAAGATAATTAAATGTCAATTTAGAATCGAAATAATTCATGTTCGCCGGTGGTTTGTAGTCGATTTACATATGGGTGTCCATTATTTTCGTTTATTTTACCCCTCGCTCCGCTACGCTACGCTCTGGGTAAAATATTAACGAAAATAATGGCCACCCATATGTAAATCTCCAACAAACCACCGGTGCCCATGAATTATTTCTTAAACAAAAAGCGAGAAAGAAGAAAGAGAAAAGAAATTATGTTGCAATTCCAAAAATTCTCCAGGATCTTTATTACATAGTTTTCAGAATAGATAATTTGATCTAAAAAGATTGAATTTGATCATCAGCTATTATGTCTCCCTTATGCGTAGCATGGATGGGAGATTATACTGTATTCTAATGCAATATTTATATAACGAAGGTTTTGATTGGTCAAAACTGACCGTCAATTCAACCATCTACACACCTGGGACAAAGCAGGTTCCCTGTTTAGTCTGGTACCTAATATTGTTACAAATACATGAGTTAAAAATAGAACATGAAATTGATTTGTTGCATTAGAATCGCAATAACAGTACATTATTTGAATACCCGAGGGCGTCAATCTTGATTTGACGGTCAAAATATCCGTTTACAGGCTCCGCTACGCGTCGCCTATAAACTGCATTTTGACGGTCAAATCTATGATTGACGCCCTCGGGTATTCAAATAATGTACTGCTATTGCTTAATTGGTTAGTGTTGTTTCGTTGTGCTATATTGAGATAACTACACCAAGGTAGACACTAAAATTCTCCATATACGTACTATAAGCTGCAACTTAGTGCATAAAACTTCCAGAATTTCAATTAGTAGGATTAATGAGAAATAATCATTAATTGAAATCTGCTAAATATAGTACACATTTGTACTTTGAATCATGTGACATGTTTACCTGTGCTGATAAAACTAGCTATGAAGAAATTGATAAAATCAAGGATGCTTTATCAATAGCTTGTGATTGAAAATTTGTATCTTTTTACTATAATAAATATACCATAAAGGCTGAATTAAACTCATTTTGTATGTTATTATCAGAACAATACAAATTAAAGAAACCCGACAAAGCTTTCGAGAAAGGAACTCTCTTGTAATTGAAGACAGAAACGATCGCCTCGGATACCATTAAGAAGGAAAACTGGATTTCTAAACCTATTGAAACATAAACAACAAATTATTTATGAAATTGAAGTCCATTTATAATTTTTCCTACATGACAATTTTCTAGTTAAATTTTAATTGACGAAAAAATTTAACTTGAAGCGCTGCAAATCGATTAAATATAAATCACCCTTAGCTCAACAGTGTCCATTAATTAGTGATTCCCTCTCAATGTATTGGTGTATTGATTTTTTACATATAAAAATAGATCTGTTACCAGTGTGAACACGATTCATAAGTATCGTATTAGAAATTTCAATTAAAAATCTCGAAGCAAATTTTCAGTATATATAGACTTGGATTTTTATTTTAGTGTTATAATGAAGTTTCATATAATATTATGACTACGGCCAGTGTGTGATTTTATCTAGAGAATGTCAGACGTTGTTGCAAGGACTTCTACCTCATGATAATTACACTATTACATGTCATAAATTAAATAACATCGAAAAGATAAAAAACTTCTGAAATACGCACATGAAATTTATTTTCTATTAGTAACAATGAATTATTTAAAAGAAACACGTACTAGTAAGGGCCGGGGGAGACATTGTATTCGTGTGAAAACTTTTACTCCAGTTGAAAATTTATCTATTAGATCTGATTGGATACAACATAAATCAGATAAAACAATTTGCCCACAGATATTACATGTACCTCTGATTGGTTGATATACAGAATACATTTAGTAGCACGCCAAAATCACAAAAATGCAGATAAAAGTGTGTTAACAGGTAATACTATGTCATCTTCAGATAAAACATTATTACCACATAATGTCATAGAGACCTGTGTATAAAATATTTATATGTACTTATCAGGAGGTAATAAGGAAACCTGATAATATATGTCTGATAATGTGCGCCAAAACTACAAAAATTCAGATAATATAGGATTACCTGATACAATGCTATATTATCTCATTTTTGTGGCTTTGGCGTGCCATACAGAAGAACATTATTAGTAATAATGGACTTTTGGTTGTTTACAATAACAGTCAGAGGATAGCTAAATTATACACATTTGCGACAAAAAGAAATTGTTCAAAATTTCATCGGGTAGGTCCAAAATGAGGGTCTGTTCAACTATTGCATCTTAACATGTTTTATTTTGAAGAGGGGTTGTTTGCGAACTTAAAAATTGGGTGGGATTGGGAAGTGGGGTTGCATAGGGGGGTTTCGCCCATGGACTAGAGTATTTAGTAATGAATTCTGGATTCTGGAGAAGTAGCTTTAAATACCAAGAAAAAAACTTTTGCTTTTAGGTAAAAATATTGCAACCGGAGAGCATGATTTTTAACTCCATGGATTGGACCTGGGACCTCTAGTACTCAGACCATTTCCCCGTACCAACCACCCAAGTGAACTAAAGAAACGATCAGGTAGCTCAGTCAGTTTATAATCTTCCTACTACAACGCAGGTAGACTGTCCTGTCACAACCCACCTCGAGAGTCATCAACATTGTTAAGTATGACTCTCAACAAATGCACATCGCAAAACCATCGCGAGTTTTTGTTGGGAACCAAATGTAACCGAGGAGCAGGAGTCTTTTCACAAAATTCACAAAGTCACGGCCGGGACCTCTCACACTCCAGACAGCTGCTGAGCTAAAGACGAATCAGTCGGTTAGCTCAGTCGATTTTCTTCCTACTACAACGCAGGAAAGGTCCAAAATATAGGCCACCTTCTAAAATTAATTGGAAAGATTGTCGTAATATTATCCACGACTCACTTAAAACTTATTGTAAAAATTGGATTAAACGTGAACACGTTGACAAAAAATCTTTGGATTCTTTCTTTAATGCTATTATGAAAATTGTCGATATCCGAATTAAACAGTTTGAACAACATTTCCGCTATTACAACAAAAATAAACCCACCGTTTCTCGCATCCAAATGAAACTTAAAGAATTTGGAAAGGAATTTGTTTTTGTCCCATCTGATAAGGCTGCTAATACCATCATCACAGTCTGTCGTAAACATTATATAGAAGTACTCCAAAAAGAAATTACCAGTTCACATACTTTTCAATTAACCCAATTAACAGAAAGTGAAATTACAAACATACATTTTCTAACAGCCACATCTTTACAGGCTAAACCTGATAGTAAAACAGTTCCAACTATGTACTGGCTTCCTAAACTCCACAAAACGCCATATAAATCTAGATTCATTTTGTCATCTAGTCACTGTTCTACAACTAAAGTTTCTATTATACTCACTAATACTTTGACTGCTATTAAAAACCTGGTTATAAATTTCGGTAACAAAGTATATGAAAACAGTGGTGTCAATCATTTTTGGAGTGTAAAAAATTCATTGGAAGTTCTCGATAGATTGAATGCTTATAATGCCCCTTTTGAATCCCTTGAAAGTTTTGATTTCTCTACCCTCTATACTACCTTACCACATAATCTTATAAAGGAAAAATTCATACGTCTTATTCAATGGGCATTCAAAAAATCCGATTGTGAATATATATGTTCTAATTCCTTTAAAACACATTTTAGTAATACAAAACAAAAGAATTCAACTAATTGGACTTGTTTTGATATGATTTCAGCACTTGAATTTTTACTTGACAATATATTCATTCGTTTCGGTAACTGTATTTATCGCCAGGTCATAGGAATTCCTATGGGTACCAATTGTGCAGCCACTTATAGCGGACCTCTTTTTGTACTGCTACGAATCTCAGTTTATGACCAACATTAGCAAAAACCCATCTAAACAGCAGTTGAAAAGTTTAACAACACTTTCCGATATTTGGATGATATTTTAACTTTAAATAATGACGACTTCAATACGTATTATAAGGACATCTACCCTAAAGAACTTACTTTGAATAAATCCAATTCTGATTATCATCATTGTCCGTTCTTAGACACCAATTTTGATATAACGAATAGTAAATTCGATACTAAAATTTATGATAAAAGGGATGATTTTTCTTTTCTCATTGTTAATTATCCATTTCTGGATGGCGATGTTCCATTAGCGCCATCATATGGTGTTTACATATCTCAACTTGTTCGATTTGCTCGAGTATGTAATAACGTTTGCGATTTTAATGAACGGAATCTTTTCATAACTGAAAAACTATTACATCAGGGTTTTCGTTATCACAAACTAGTTAAAACCTTTACTAAATTTTATCATCGATATAAAGACTTAGTTCATAAATACAATGCAACCTGTAAACATCTAATCAAGGCTGGTATTTCACATCCCTTATTTTACGGTAATGTTTTACATAAGAGTAAAAAATACTTAAACTCGCCTAACAAACTTATAAAACCTTTAAATCGTCTAATTCATAAGGGTNTTTTTTGATAGGGTCTTTGCAATTCAACTAAACACATTCTAAATTTCTAAAATCCGTATTGCATGGACACGGGTTATGTATTCCGGTATATACATGAAATCATTATTCTAAACTCCTCACAGGAAGGGATCTTGGTGGAACTGTATACTGAGGGTACATAACTTATTTTGTCAGTTGGTGATGGGTCTGGAGCTGGCATGTCAGTTAACTGTTAGTAGTCTCTTGTGATTTCATGTTTTTGTCCGTATATTTAGTTCTTTCAGTTTCATTTTTCACAATTGACTCAGTCCTGTTGCCAACTGAATTTTACTGTTGTTACGATTGTTTTTTTTTTATTCATCACATTGGCTGTAGGGGGAGGGTTTGGATCCAATAAAACTAGTTTAACCCCGCCGCAGCAGGTTTGCGCCTGTCCTAAGTCAGGAATTCATTAAGCCTTTGTGTGTCTTGTCCTTTTTCTAGTTAGTTTACTTTATGTCTGTAGGAGTCTAGGATGATGTTTATTTCGCTGGACTTGATTGCTCTTTGTTCAGGGGCCGACTCCGACCTGCCGTTGGGTGTGGGGTTTTCTCACCGTTCATTGAAGATCTTATGGTGGCTTTGAGTTGTTATTACTCCCCCTTTGGGTCGTTGTCTCTTTGACACATTCCCCGTTTCCCTTCTTTTTTCTATTGTCTTGTCACAATATCTTCTTATACAAATTTCTGGTGTTGCTTTAATGAACATTAGCATTGCCACGGCAAATTTGGCCTATAGCAAGTGATGGTTTGCCATATATGCAAAAACTTAGCTTTTCTACTGATTCCTTCTATATTATGATAAGTTTTTCGACGTTGACGCTATTTTCGCGAGTGTTTTTTAACAAATTTTATACGATATTTTTATATATTTGCCTGAATAAGAGTCATTTTGTCAAAAGTATAACAACCAGTTAAAAATATAAATCTCTTGGATATTCTAGGTACATGTGGGATTATTAACTTACCTGTCATAGAAGGTGGCATTTCGATTTGTTGGTAGGAACACAAAGCCGCTCTTACACTACACCGTTTAGCACACACGTATGAGGAACGGATGAAAATCACCTTTGTTCGTTCAGGAATTACAGTGAAAACGCACAAAAACCGGATCATGGTATACAGTAAGTACACCGTACATGCATATTCCTGGTACCGAATATAACGTATTTATAACGGTAACATACCGAACGAGTACCAAATAAAACGAATTGCTAACGAAAATACGGGCGCCGGTAAAAACGAATTGAATATATTACTATACAAAAAAAATCGATTTTTCAAAAAGACTATCCCGAGTTCTTATCGTTTTCTATGTTTGTCTTTTGTCTTTATATTGTTTTTCTTGTGCAGTTCCCTAGTAGATTGTGGCATTTGATTGCAATTTTTGGCCATTGTAAGTGTTTCCCGTTACATGATCTTTGCTATATTAAACCTGTGTCTCAACTTATTTTAAACAGATAATCATTACGGCATGCTTGACCAATAAACTTAATTTCCCAAAATGTCACCGAATAGAAAAGCAAGAGAATGACCTAAGAAAAGAACTGTCGGGTCACAGATAACCATCTTCATTAACGACCAAAGGCGAAAATTCCAGTGAAAATTCAAGTGCAGATACTCAAGACCAAGATTGGATTAAAGTTATACAGTCTTTAAAGTAGCAGATACTCTTAAACATCGAGAAAACGGACAATTTTTTAAATTTGATGTTTTGAGTATATTTTAGAAAAATGTAACAATATGAATAATAAATAAAAATACAAATAAACACTGCATAAGTCTTGCAATTACTAAATTAAACACTACTAATTACATGTCTGGACCTGCGTCACCGTCACTCATGTTCAACTTAGAAAGTGGTTTTTTTTTTTCAATCTAACAGAATGTCATGTATAGGTTTACCAATTCAAACAAGTATTCATTTTACCTTATTTCCAAAAATTCTTCAAATGCAAGTTATAATTGAGATTATATTAAGTTCAACCCTATTACTGTAATAGACAAAAAAGAAGAAAAAAAACAAAACTAAATGTACAAAGTTGAGCAAAGCATAAAAAGAAAATAGTCCATATCACTTCAGCAAAGGTGAAATTCAAATAAACACATACTTTGAATCTTAATGAGAAAATATATGAAAGCAATGCAAAAATTCAAGAATAGCTGCCCATGGCCAATGCGTTCAAAACTCTGCAACGTCTCTGGACAAAAATTGAGTACCATAATGATATAATATGTTAGAATAAAGTACAAGTTCAATAATAGATGAATTTGACATTTTTTTT
>MJUU01002472.1:282283-321895 GCA_002080025.1 Modiolus philippinarum
CGGAGTCGAGCGGCTCCTAGACCTGCGGTCACCGTTGGTGACGCAGGTAAAACAACAACTTTAAAAAGGTAGTGAATAGCACCTTCTATTGGATGATCACATAATAAGCAATCGTTGTAAACTCGTTTTAAGCAAAATAAAAATGGTAAAAGTAGGTCACATTTTAAAAGGTAAAAAAGGACAAAAGAAACAAAGTAAAAAATAATAAAAGACTGGCTAAAAATAGACGAAAGGAACAGAAAGTATGAGTCAAATTATCGGCCTAATGGCCTCCAACTAGGGGGCAACCAGGTAAATTCTGTTATTTTTCAGTGGCTCAAGTTTCTCTCGTTCTGGCAGGACCATAATTTTGGTTTTCCGTCCGGTTGCCTCATAGTTGAAGGCATAAGGTAAAAAATACGGGCATTTCCTTCTGTTCTTATTTGTTTTTGTTTTTTTTTAAGTTTTTATGATTTGTGCTTATTATCTTTTAATTGTGCCCTACTTTGACGATTCTTATTTTTTATTACATGTTAATTTTGGTCGTTACACAACATACATTTTTATAAATTCATTTTATGCGGTGCTCGTCCGGTTGGTTTCCGCTGCAAGTCCGGAACGCGAACGGTTTATACGTTATCTCTTCGGTAAAAGTCCGTTTCACCAATTTAATCTACCGTACATGAATGGATGCAAGACGGACAAGTACCGAATGAATAAAGTATATACAACGCATGAGAACCGAACAAAACGTAAACCTACCGTGCATTCACCGGACGTTTGTGCGGTATATGTCCGTTCCAAGTTTTGAACATGTTCAGAATTTTTAACCGTATAAAACGGACATCACCGTACTTGTACCGTATTCACCGGATAAACGTATATGAACGGAGACGAACGGATATAATTTATTTTCATACTTTCGGCGTTCGTTCGTCTAGTGTAAGAGGGCTTTTACCTTTGAAATACATCAAATGTATTAATTTCAGGAACAAAAACACATGAAAGGTTGTGTTTCTACTGTATTTTTTGCAAGAAGTGTTGACATTAGTTGTTTATATACACCAAAGTTTAATCTTTTACCGTCTCAAATAAACGAAAAGCAGAATATTTATTATAAAAATAAAATTGCTGGTGGTCAATAAGAAATTCTGCTACATTGTACCCATCAATATCAGACCAAAATGGGCTTCCCTACGGCCTACAACCTGTCTTACTGTGAATGTCCCTTCGAACAACGAATTACTCTACAGTATATTGACCAATTAAATTTGTGTTTTCCTCAAGTATATACACTTGAAAAAGTAATATAATCGTCTAGTTCTTTGTATCTGCGTAGATTGCCAGGTTCTGTGTAATATACGGCAAGATGGATGTCAGGATTAGTTTTCTCTTTCTAGTTTCAGTTGCACTGCTGTGTGATTTGTCTTATGGAAAGAGAAAAAAGGCAAAAAAGAATAAAAAAACAGGTTAGTTGTAGCAAAAAATGTTAATGTAGTTTGATAGTTTGAATATTTTTTTTAATATTTATTGATAATGATTGATTCCAGGCTACTACTTTATTCCTTTACTCGGAACTTTGTCCTTGATTTCATTTTCACAATGTGATTTTGTTTTTATATCTATATCTTAAAGCCCCTTTCCTCATTTTTAGCTATCTATATATACATGTAATTGTATCGATAATATATAAATTATTGAGACAGTTAAAAAAACAAACATTGATACCTCAAATAATTTAAGACCCAGCTCACCCTCAGTACCTTGTCCTCTCTTTCGGTAATGTAGAAATCACAATGAGTGGAATATAATGGTTTAATTAACCCGGCGTCATATAGCCATTATTTCCCTGTGCTAGTCATTCCAGAGTATGGTGGCCTGATGCGGCCATTTCGCGTTTTCTACTTTCACTTTCTACAAAGCGAAAACGCAAAAACGCGAAATCGAGAAGGTGAAAACGCGAAATCGAGAAGGCAAAAACGCGAAAGCGAAATCACGAAAACGCGAAATGAATTTCACTTCATGTTTTCATGTTTTCGCGTTTTCGCCTTCTCGATTTCGCGTTTTCGCGTTTTCGCTCTGTGGAACGTGAAAGTAGAAAACGCGAAAACGCAAAATGGCCGCATCGGGCCACCATACCAGAGGGAGATTTTAGATTGATCCTAATTTCCCTTCGTGTTTCACCAGTCAACTTTGGAGGGAAAACCATATAAGCCAGTTTTCCCTCACGTCATCGATAGTATTCGAATCGTTTTCATATCACAATTCTTCATATTCCGCCACAAAGCAGCTCGGGAATATATAAAGGTGCAAACAGCTATAACATGAAAAGAAGGCTTTCAGTACTTGTGCTTCAGATACAAATTTACTGGAAAAAGTTAAAAGAACCCACCATCAACTTTGCCTTACTGATACCAAAATAAACAAAACTCAGCCAAAACTAGATTTGCAATTGCAAGCAATAGCTGATATCACGCCCGACAACCAATTCAACGATTCCATTTTATTCGCAGCATCAAGATTTTCCTATAGAAATGAATTTTCGGTGAAATCAGACAAGTTCAAATTTTGACGTAGCTTGGCCGCTGTCTTAGAAATGGCTGCGGACATTTTGAAAATTTTAAATCTTTCTTCAGATGGTGGTACAACTTTGTTCAAAGTTTGAAATCATTCCACTTAGTCATTTCAAAATAATAATCGCTCGGACAAAATTTGCCGGAAGAAGAATAATCAGAAGAACCGTAGAATAATAACAGGTTACCCTGATCATGTCTGGCATTGAGAAAAATAGCTATATTACACCAGTTTACAATTGAAACAAAACAACGGCAGTAGAATACCGAAGGAACAAGGGAACCGATAACCACAAAAATCGAAGTCCAAAGACATGACAAAAGCGACAACAGAGAGAAACAAAGGTAATACAAGGACGTGAGACTACTTCAATGCACGGAAATAAAAAAGATAACATTTAGAACTAAGGCACTCATAGTGTGAACTCCCATGAAAACAGGGAGTGACATCAGGTGCTCCGGAAGGGTGAACATGCCCTGCTTCACTAACGGCAACCGTCACACTGTCTGTGAGTCAATCCAGGGTTGAGACAAATCCGTTTGTCAAATCCATAAAGATGTGAAATCTAGATGAAAATGTCCGCTTTTATTTGTGAAACAGACACGTCATATCTGTCAATGATGTCATGGTGAAGGCCATAGAATTTCTGAAGGGATGAAAGTAGCAAACTCTGAACAAATCCCTGACTAAGCAGCTTTTGAGACACTGATTTTGCTCTATTCAAAAAATCACTGTATAAACTACATGCTATACAGCAACGAATCAACTGTGAAAAGTACAGTCCATAGGCTGGAGAGGTAGGTATATTGCTGCTCAGAAGGGAAAGATCAAATTGGGAAGTTAAAATCAAAACGTGTGTCATAAAGCTAAGATTTTAAACGTCCATCTCCGTCAATGTGCATTAAAAGATCTAAGTACGAAGCTGAAGTAGGTATATCAGTAGTCTCTTTAATTTCAGCTCATTGGGATAGATGTGGTGAAAATATTCCTTGAATTTTGATTATTAAGAAAAAGCACATCGTTTATTTAGCGGAAGCTGAAATTGAAGGACTGGTCTCAATGTTTTAGTTTTCTTCTGTGTAAGCCCATGTAAAAACTTCGCCTCATACGAGAAAAAAAAAGAGATCAGCTAAAAGTGGCGCGCAATTAGTTCCCATGGGAATTTCGATTATCTGTTGAAAAACACGACTTCAAAATTCGACAAAAATATTATCTATTAAAAATTCCAACATCTTGATTACTGGTACGTCATTCTCCGTGTACTTCTTGTTTGACTCAATGTGGTTCTTTACAAAATATGTTTTGTCTTTCCCTACTACTAAATAAGTGTATCTGCGTTCTCCGTTTTTAGTGCAGAAACAAAGCACTGTTACAAAAGTAAATCAAAACGACTGTAATAACCAAAATATTTTTTTTCTACAAGAAATTAAATGTTATTATGAAACTAAGTCATTCTTATATTTGAGTTGCTACTAAGAAACGTAAAAATTCTTGCATATAAACGTTGAGAAATGAATCATCTACAAATACGAGTATCATTCTAGTATCTTTATCTTGCATATACCTATTTGTATATGCCGATAAATAAGACTAGTATGTTCAGTTTTCAAGTTTTTAATCTTAATAATATGAAACCATGCAAAGACAGGAATAAAGTCCTGGTCAATACTAAAACAGGCACAACTTTTACCGTAGTTCTTCAACTTGATTTCACATAAATTCAGATCTATCCAAGTATAAAAAAGTTAATGTCTTTTCATTTGAAAAGTATGGTTGTATCAGAAACAATGAATCAATGAGAATCACAGAAACCTTTTAGTGACTTTAATATAATACTTGGCAGATATATTTATTACATTGAAGGGTTACCTTGGTTGATTAGTCTACAGCAATCCCAACAATACCCAGATTTTGTCTAAGGGACCGACCATTTAACTTGAAGGGGGGGGGCTATGGTTTTTTTCTAAAAAAATATTTTGGATCTGATTTTATGTGAAAAAAAATATTTTGGCTGCCAAAATGATGAAAAAAAATTTTCTGAATGAGGCTTTCTGCCCCAAAAAANTATGAAACCATGCAAAGACAGGAATAAAGTCCTGGTCAATACTAAAACAGGCACAACTTTTACCGTAGTTCTTCAACTTGATTTCACATAAATTCAGATCTATTCAAGTATAAAAAAGTTAATGTCTTTTCATTTGAAAAGTATGGTTGTATCAGAAAAAATGAATCAATGAGAATCACAGAAACCTTTTAGTGACTTTAATATAATACTTGGCAGATATATTTATTACATTGAAGGGTTACCTTGGACATATGGTTGATTAGTCTACAGCAATCCCAACAATGCCCAGATTTTGTCTAACAAAAGCCGTTTTCTAAAGAACAAAATTGCCTATCCAACCGATAACTTCTACCTAACAGATTTTTTTTTTCAATCTTGATTAATTGAGAAACAAATGTATTTTTGATTTTACTCGAAGATACTTGAATGAATGGTCATTCACACCTCAAATTCACTTGATTTGAGGTCATTCACTCTTTATTTTGGGTGATTGTACGTAAAGTCGCCATCTCAAAATACAATTTACATATGTAATACTTGTGTCATTGATCCTCGTTGCCTTTATAATAATTGTTACTTCATTAAATAAATATGAAACATGATTGTGTATAAATCACAATTGGTGCTTAACCATTTAAGTGGATGTTAAGAATTTCAATGGGCTTCTTGTCGAATATTACATTTCATTATTTGATTCGAACGGAAGAGACATAGTTTGTCAAAATGGCCATTTGCAGTACCTAAATTTACAGGTATTGCGGTAATAAGTCATTTATGAATGTGCAATATCCAAAATTTACAAATCAATTCAATTTATTATAAGTTATCATGCATTGAACCAACTAACATGATTATTTAGATAGTGTCGAAAATCGTTGAACGGTAAGGCATGATAACATTTTTGTGCGGTTATGCTAACCACATTTTGCATTAAACTACGAAAACGATAATTACAAAATGAATTACATTTAACTACACGATTCTAAAAATAAACACTATACCAACGAACAATACACAACCGAGTGATTTTTTGATTTTTCAAGTTGTATAAAGATTGTACCAGCAAAATGACGTTTTCGAAATACACTGAGCGGAAACCTTTGGAAATGAACGCAGATATAACATTTCATATAATTTACATGTTATTCCAAATATAGATGTTTTTCGTATTTTAATTTTCAGGCTGAAATTACTGTTACATTACGTAGAAGTAAACTATGTTTAATGTCGATGTGTTTATTTTTCTATGCTTACTGCATGTTTGTTAATGTGAAACACTACATTATCACGATTATTGATTTTCTTGTTGTGTATGGCGGACATGGTTATTTAGCAGGTGGTTAATCAGCCAATAGAATCCAAGTTTACATCCGCACAATATTTATTTAAGTCTCATTTATCTCGCAATCTATTTGATTTATTGGCCGATTGGCGTGTTAACTTCACACGCGTTATCAGATTTCGGTATTTAGTTATTTGTTACCACTGGGTCGATACCTCTGCTGGGTAGTCCCCGATGGTATTCACCTACCCAGTAGTCAGTACTTTGATGCTGATCCGAATTCCGATTCTATTTAGAACCTTGTAATATCTGAATTTATGTAAATTCTGTTGAAAACTAAGGAGTATATCTCCCTCACGCAAATGTTCTTAGCTGATTTTGGCTTTACATTTAGATCATATTGGTTAATTGTTCTCTCTCAGTTTTTGAACATCTTTGGGTTTATGGTCTTCCAAACGTTTAGATTTTATCCGCACTGAAGAGACATAAATTGTCGAAATGCGCATGTGCAGGAAATAAATTCACAGTATTTTCGGTATTAAGTTATATATTATGATCTCTTGTGATCTACTTCTCCAGTTAATCCTGTTTATATCCCTGGCAATACAGATAACTTTGTCGTATGTCTGTTAAAACGTATAGATTACATTTATGGGATATTTTTAAACGATCATTTTTTTATATTGACTTCACAGTAGTAACAATCTACAAAGAACCTGGAGAATCAAACAAGATTAAAGAACTAGAAGAAGAAATAAAGAAACTGAAGGAAAAAGTAGACGAGCTTCCAAAACAAGTTGTTAATATCCACGTGCACAGCGGGGACCATGCAGAGGACCATAAGCATCATATGTTACCTTCGGAACATAAACACCATGACCATACAACTGATGATAAGGACGATGGTCATCATGAGAAACATGATCACAAGAAACATGACCACAAGAAAGAACACGATCACCATGAGAAGCATGACCACGATAGTCATGATCATAATGATATTCACTTCTTTATGCATTTGGTAGATCACCATCATGACCATCACGATAAAGATGAAGGTATTATAGTGATATTTAGTCAGTGCACTTGTACATTTGTATCAATAGTACATTTATTTCAGACAACATTACACCATATATTAACATGGGATCGGGTAGAACTAACTGGACAGGTATTATGTGTTGACAAAAATTATTTTTGCTCGTCGCCTTCCGATCCTTTCTTTTTTCTATGATTTCATACTGCAAATCAATTATAGACGTAAAAGAAACACAACATTTTGTGGAGAACAAAAATAGTGTTATGCTAGTACGACGCTCGTGTATGTGTAAGTAGTATCCTGTGAAATAAGTTTCAAATTGAAGATATCTATGAGATTTATTCCGTCTGGAGATTATTTCACGAGGTGGGCAGTAAATAATTTCCAACGGGAAAATATTTCACCAGCTATGAAATATGTTCCTTTGGAACTTACTCCACGTTGGATTTTATAAACCGCTACATATGCGTTTGTAATCGTCATTGTGACGAAAGTTACACTATCATTAACAACAAATACCAAAAAACCGATCCGCCATTCCAACATGGTAACTAATTGCAATTATGGTAATTTATTCATGTTTCTTGAATTTAGATGACGTTCACATAATGTATTGATGCTTTAAATCTTCAGTCCAAACAGCTTACTCGCAAGTATGAAAAAGAAAGGAAATGGGGTAAATGTCAAGGAGAAAACATCCCATATCCAGGTTAAAACGACCCAAAACAGAGCATCTAGGGGTCACCGTACGGTCTTCAACACAGTGAGGAACCTCAAACCATATAGCAAGCCCTAAATGGCCCCAAAAAGGTAAAAAAGTGAATAAATCAATGGAAACAAACCACACCCAATAACCCAAATATCAAGAAACTAAAATTTTATAAGAAGACAAGGACAAGCCAATTACAGTGAAACTTGATTTAAGAGGTCACCTTTGGGAAGGAGTCAAACTGGCCTTTTAAGGAAGGTGGCCTTTTAAGGTAAATACGGAGAAGAAGATGGATATGACGAGAGATTGCAGACCTAATGGCGTGTCACAGATATTAAGTGTAAAAATCGTGCCAAATCTTGAACTTAATCAAAAACGAAAATAAAACATTAGTTATCTGTACTATGCAAATATTAAACTTCAATATATAAATAATTTTATAAAATAGACTACTTCTTTACATTCATGCCAAAGGGTCGAGCAGTTCCAAGAAATTGAATGATTTTTTGTTGAAGGAACTGTCGTTGTTTTTCACCTGCACTAGTTTGTATAAGGAATGTTACATGCATGTCCAGCATGCTGTGGTTAGCTCGCCGAAAATGTTCATCTACTGGGCAGTCCTTACCATTGGTGACGCTCAGTGCGATCATCTAATCTCCGGCTAGTCTCGCCCACATAGATCATGTTACAGCGTTTACAGCCCACAGCATACACTGCATTTTCAGTGGTACACGTGAAACCATTTTTTAGTTTGAAAACGTTAGCCGGCCCTACTACTTCATCGGTTTCCCAAGTAAAAGGACAAGTCAAACAGCGAGATCGCTTACATGTTCTAGTGTCCTTATATTTACACGGCGTTTGAGGAGTAGCACTCTTGAAAGAACTTGTAACAAGGTGCTGTTTAAGACTCTTCCCTTTTCTGAAGGCTGCAAAGGGAGGCGAATCCTGGAAAACTGCCGACATATGTTCGTCCTCGAGAACTATAGATATGAAGTTTCATATCAAAATGTTTTTGTTAGCTTCGTTGTGAGGGTGGTATGTCAACTTTTGGATTATCATTTTTACAAAAAATTGAAATCTAGCAACACGAAAGAAAATCAGAAAATTGTTAAAAATTTCATAAAGACATTCATAGAGAAGCAGGATTTACCAGATGAAGCGTATAAATTGGTTGTTTCCCAGCCAAGAACGTCACGTTTCTATATGCTACCAAAATACATAAATTGGGGAATTCTGGTAGACCTATAGTTTCAGCTTGTAGCTGTCCTACCGAATACATTTCTAGTTTTCTCCATGATGCATTTATTCCAATTGTGGAGAATCTACATACATACATTAAGGACACTACACATGCTCTCCATATTTTTGAGTTTTTTCAGCCAGAAAATGCTGATGTCAAACTATTCACTATGGATGTCACTGCCCTCTACACTAGCATCCCAAACAATGATGCTATGGTAGCTTTAAGACACTTTTTAGACAGAAGACACAATCCTTATGTAAAGACAGACATTATCCTTAGGCTTGCTGAACTTGTCTTGACCCTCAACACTTTTCAATTTGATGGGGAATATTATAGTCAGTCCGGTGGTGTTGCGATGGGAACCAAAATGGGTCCAAGCTTTGCCTGTTTATTTGTTGGCTACCTCTAGGAAAAAATGTTCTCTGAATATATAGGACCTGTCCCCGAACTTTATAAAAGATACATTGATGATGTTTTTGGGGTGTCCTCTGACAGTGATGATGAACTTAAGTCTTTCTTTGACTATGTTTCCTCGTACCATCCGGCCATCAAATACACTTTTAATATTACCAAAGATAGTCTTTCTTTCCTAGACATTAATTGTACCATAAAGGATGGGCAAATTTCCACCTCAGTGTTTTATGAACCGACAGACGCCCACTGTTATTTAAATTATGGGTCCTGTCACCCAAAGTCATGCAAGGATGCCATTCCAAAGTCACAAATCTTGCGACTTCGTCGTACCTGTAGTGACGAGCAGGACTTCAGGACTCAATGTAACAGAATGAAAGAGAGGCTACCCCAGCAAAGTTTTGGATCGAGCTATGAATTCTGTGTCCCGAGTGACCAGATCCGAGGCTATGGAGAAGAGGGTGAGAAATACCGACGACCGGGTTCCGTTGGTCCTGACATACCACCCTCACAACGAAACTATCAAAAACATTTTGATACGAAACTTCAAATCTAAAGTTCTCGAGGACGAACATATGTCGGCAGTTTTCCAGGATTCGCCTCCCATTGCAGCCTTCAGAAAAGGGAAGAGTCTAAAACAGCACCTTGATACAAGTTCTTTCAAGAGTGCTACTCCTCAAACTCCCTGTAAATATAAGGGCACTAGAAAATGTAACCGATCTCGCTGTTTGACTTGTACTTTTACTTTTGAAACCGATGAAATAGTAGGGCCGGCTAACGTTTTCAAACTAAAAAATGGTTTCACTTGTACTACTGAAAATGTAGTGTATGCTTTGGGCTGGAAACGCTGTAACATGACCTATGTGAGACTTGCCGGAGATTAGGTGATCGCTTTGTCGAACATAAACTGAGCGTCACCAATGGTAAGGATTGCCCAGTAGTAGCACATTTTCGGCGAGCTAACCACAGCATACTGGACATGCATGTAAGTCCTTATACAAACTAGTGCAGGTGAAAAACAACGACAGTTCCTTGAACAAAAAATCATCCATTTTCTTGGAACTGCTCGACCCTTTGGGATGAATGTAAAGAAGCAGTCTATTTTATAAAATTATTGAAGTTTAATATTTGCATAGGACAGATAACTAATGTTTTATTTCTCGTTTTTGATTAAGTTCAAGATTTGGCACGATTTTTACAGTTAATATCTGTGACACGCCATTAGGTCTGCCTTCTCTCGTCATACCCATCTTCTTCTCCATATTTAGCCCGGTAGTCCCGTAGTCGAAGGCCATATAGGCCGAAACGTTTGGCAGTTTTCCCTTCCTCTTTTTCCATTTTTGTCATTTTTATGTGTTTTTTTTATTTGTACATTTTGTGTTTTTTAATTTTTAATCGTGGCCAACTATACCATTTTATTTTGTTCAATAGTTAATTTGTGGCCATCGCACAACATATTTATATTTTTATCTCTAGTTTTAATATTGTTTTATGGACATAAGAACTTTAAATTGTTTTGTCAATAATTAATAGATATAGCACTACTTGCACATTTTTTATAAATACTTTTATCACACGAATTGTAATACTAATCGTTTATCAATTAGTTATCTTGACAGGGTAGAAAGTATGAAAATGTTTATAAAAGTTTTCTCAGTTTTTATCTAAAACATATATATCAGTTCTCGCGTTAGGTTTGTATTTTATAAGTGTCTAGAATTTATTAGGAGAGAAAGTATAGTGTAAACAATATCATAACGACAATTCTTATAAAAAACACTTTCTCTAATAAATATGAAAAAGAAAGGAAATGGAGTAAATGTTAAGGAGACAACATCAATCGACACAAAACCAAGCATCTAGGGTCAATGTATGAATATTGGGAACTCCTCTACACAATTAAAGACAATGTTTTTAATTACAGGAAAATAATTAAAGAAAATAATGAAAAGCTGAAAGCAGCAAGCTTTTTTTTTTTATTTTTATTTATTTATTTACTTTTTTTTGAAAAGCTTACACTTGTTTTTAGATTTTAAATTGTTTTTTTTCTAATCTTATTTATTTGTATTATCTATTAATTTTTGTAGTATGTGTGTGAGTGTGTGTGTTTAATTCTATTCAGCTACAATGAGGACACATACTTTATTCATTTTAGTTATTCACGCACACTGTGAAGTAAAACCAAATAGTAATATACCAGATGGGAAAGGTATTCATGGCCACATTCACTTCTCACAAAAGGTAAGATTTTCATGTTTATTTCGATTCCGTTGCTTGTAAAACAAAATGGGGAGAATTTTAGGCATATTGCTATTACATGTAGTATACAACTGTGACAGCTTTGGATATTCTATGTATGTTGGGCCACTTTGATGACCGGTAATGACATACATGTCCTTGTCTTCTTATAAAATTTTACCCCGAGGGAACCCCGGGATATAAAAATAGGACCCAGTATTCGAGGCTGCGGGGTACAACGCCTCCAAAACTGGATGTCCGTGGTTGTGCGGGATGAATAAATACACAACCCATCTTTCGGATGGGATGTAACCTCTGGTCCACGTGTTGGAAGAAATGCCACGCTTCCTGCACGCTAAAGAACCCTATAGCAAGCTCTTTTTTGAATGGTCCGTAGGTGATTGGCTACAAGGCTAAATTCCCATCCCCTTTCGATTTCAGCTTACTTTTCCAGTGGCAGTCAGAATTTCCTGTCCCATGACCGTTTCCATACCCCAAAGTGATTATTTATTGACAAACTTGTTCTCGTCTTGATATATAGCTGAAATATCGCTCAGTAGACGTTAAACAATATTCAATCAATCAAAATTTTAGTTTCTTGATATTCGGGTTATTTGATATGATTTGTTTCCATTGAATTATTCACTTTGTTACCTTTTGGGGTCATTTAGAGCTTGTAGTGTGGTGTGAGGTTCCTCACGGTGTTGAAACCCCTAGATGTTTTGTGTTTGGTTGTTTTATCCTGGAGATAGGATGTTGTCTCCTTGGTATTTACCCCATTCCCTGTCTTATTCCTATGTGTTTCTCATATAGTAATGGATTCTGCTCCAGCAGTGATTGTAGCTGTCTTGACCTAGGTTGTGATTTTAGTCTACTGATCGTTCTTGAAAGTAATAAATGTCAAATGTCAAATGATGACTTCAACACTATTATCTTAGACCTGCCTTTATCTTTGTAAAATGTCAAATGATGACTTCTACACTATTATCTTGGACCTGCCTTTATCTTTGTCAAATGTCAAATGATGACTTCTACACTATTATCTTGGACCTGCCTTTATCTGTGTTAAAGACATATAAATGGTTTTAACCATGAAGACCAGTCTCCAGATATGGAAGTGTTAATTCATTTGCACACTACTGTTTGACCCGTATTCGTTCGGATGAATCTTTTGAATCACGTCCTCACGGATTTGACATAATCGGATTTGACTCAACCCTGGATTGACTCACTGATAGTGTGACGGGTGCCGCTAGCGGAGCAGGACATGCTTACCCATCCGGAGCACCTGATGTCACTCCCGGTTTTTATGGGAGTTCACACTGTCAGTACTTTAGTTTTTAGTGTTGTTTTGTATATCATACTGTAAAATTTTAGTTTTGTATTCGTCAATGATGTTTGTGCTACCGATTTGTCCTTGTGATTGTTTCATTACTATAGAGATTTACAAAAGTTTTTCAAAATTTCATCATGGCACTGTTGAGGGTTATAGAAGTAACATGTGCCATGAATTTCATTGGCTTTCTGTCTAAGGGTTAGAAAATGACATTACCCAATCCGCTACCAAACAGACCTTTCAAAACACTATATACCTCACTGATAGTGTGACGGGTGTCGCTAGCGGGGCAGGACATGCTTACCCTTCCGGAGCACCTGATGTCACTCCCGGTTTTCATGGGATTTCACACTATGAGTGCCTTAGTTCTTAATGTTATCTTTTTATTTCCGTGCATTGTAGCTGTCTCACGTCCTAGTTTTGTCTTTGTTTTTATCTGTTACCGTTTTTGCCATGCCTTTGGACTTCGATTTTTGTAGTCATCGCTTCCCTTGTTCCTTCGGTATTCTACTGCCGTTGTTTGAATACTACTTAACAATGAAAGGTTATGGGGAACTGCACACAAGACAAAGTTTCTACAAAAACACGATTAAACTAAGCAATATAACATCTCTTTTACTGGCTCATCTGGCTAAAGCCAGGGTGAGTTTTTACCATCACTTGGCGTCCGTCGTCTTTCTGTCCGTCTGTCATATTTTTTTCAAACATCTCTGAAACTACTGGGCCTTTATCAAACTTGGCCTGGATCATCACAGTTAAAAAAATGTCTTCGTTTGTGCGAGGACCAAACAACACAACCACTGTCATTAAAATAGAACACAGGGACAAATGGCTATTTTTGCAAATAACGCAAAAACCGTTGGAGATATCAAAACTCTGACTGGAATTAAAATGATCAGTACGACAAGATCTACCCACCCTGCAGTTTTAGAGAAAATCTGATGATGCATGGTAGAGTAATTGCCCTTTTTGTTTTATTAATCTTCAAAAAAAATCTTTTTTTTATTTTCTATTAAAAAAACTATAAACGACAGGGTTTAAGTTTAAACTTAAAAAAAATGTACATCATATCAAATTTTAACAACATGGCAATTTTGAGGAAAATGTAAATACCCATATAGAAGTTATTACCCTTTATTGGACCAATTTTTGGTGATTTATATATTTTGTCCTGCATTTCAAAAACAGATTGAGATAGATGTTAAGTTTAAATTGCAAAAATGTTAAGCATATCAAGATCCACCCACATGGCCATGCGGAGGATAATCTAAATACTGATATAGGATTTATTGCCTTTTAGTGGTCAAATTAATCGTGATTTTCTATATTACTTCTCATATGTCAAAAACAGTTGAAAAAGATGTAAAGATTAAACTGCAAAGATGTTCAGAATATCAAGGTTAACCCACATGGAAATTTTGAAAGAAATATAAATACTCATTGTTATTGCATGATTTTATTTATTTTTCTTCATATTTATAAAACAATTTGAGATAGGTCGGGTTTAAATTGCAAAAATGTTCAGCATATCAAGGATTACATTTTATTGAACATGATCAAGTTGCCTGACCTCATTCAACGTGGCCTCGAGCGAAGAAAACATTAAAAAGCCTCTTCTCTGAAACAACCAGGTCAACTGGGACTAAACTTGGTCCCAATAGTCCTTAGTTTGCCCCTTTGGAAAATATATCTGGCAATTAACAATGAAAGGATATGGTGTAAATGTAAATAAGACAAAGTCTCTACAAATACATGACTAAACCAAGTAATGGAACAACACTTTTATTGTTGTTCATCTGGAAGTTACCATGAGGCCTTCGACAATGAGCCATGCCCACTCTCATAGTAATTTCAAAACGACACTAGCACCGGTTTGAGAGGAATTCATTGCTTAATGTCGAGCAACGCCACATCCATATATCTTCCCTTGTGCTCATGGATTAAAGGTTGCCAACAAACATAAAATTAACTGACAAATTGTTGTTACAACTGCTGTCATCCGTTGATCGACAAAAAGACTCATAGAGGACGTTCAAAACATGTATACAACCACAGGGAACTCATCGAGTCAATTGCAAGAAAACTTGGAATAATAAAGCAATAGGAAGATGGCACTAATGAGTGGACAAGTTTTCCCACCAAACAAAAACCGACAAACTATGCTGAGTTAGCCAACTGACTTTACTGTTCGCTATTTTTACATTTTTTGTTAAAGGTTTGTATATAGCCAGGTTTAAGGGCTGTTTCGTAAAAATGGAGAATCAAATCTAATCCTACCAACGAATCTCTCTTTTAACAGATGACGTTTTGAACATTAGGATGACTAAGATCTGTTTTCTGATACCCATTGAAAGGTTAACATACATTTGATCTGCATACTGAAGCGATGTACGTTTCCGTTGATAAACTCCTTGAACTTTCAATTGTGAAAAAATAATAATTTTTGTGGTTATGTTTGTCTGAACGAGTTATACAAATTGCTCGCTGTTGTTGGCATATACAGAGCCCTTAGCTATTCATTTGATTATTGTCTCAAAAATCAGAAGGAAAGTTTGAACCTAAAGTGTCACAAATGTTCTTTCATAATCCTCTTTTAAAGTTATGTCTTACAGATACTTATCCGAGATGGCCAACAGAAGGACAAATGTCTAAATTGCCCTTATTAGGCATTTTCACCATAAGCCGAAACCGAAACCGAGACCGAAATCGAAACAAATTTAACTTGAATAATATTCCACATTCAAAAGTGTTTCTGTGATATAAATCATACTTGCATAAGTCTTTGAACTATATAGATTATCCTTAAACAAAGGTTTTATTCTTATTGTTTATTAGGAGTAAGAATAAACGTCTTAGCGATAGTGCAGCGCATAATTCAACATTTGAGAAATGTTACACAAGTTTTGATGTTTTAATGTTCAAATTGTCTTCGCGTGTATGGAGTGGCAATGGGGTGGCCGGATATATATCTGAAATCAGGATAAAGATGATCTAACATACGGACTAATTGATCCTACAGTTGATAGGAACAAAAGTTTTTTTTCTAATACATCGGCAAACGAATACCGAAGCAAGAAATTGTTATGCACTAGTAGATTTATGAAAAGCCAAATTAGACAAAAATATGTGATTTATTAATATAAAAAATTAATATTTAAAACAATTCATTTACAAATATTTATAATTTAGTTGTCAAGATTCATAATTCATTAATAATTATTTATAAATGGAAAAAGAATTATTATTATTATATTGACTTGTTAATATCAATAAATGCATTATTAATGTTAATTAGGGTATTATTGATATTAATAAATGAATTATAAATATTTGTAGACGCTTTTTAATATAAATAAATGCAGTTGGCTAAATATTCATTTTCATGTTAATTCATTTATAAATGAATTTTAAATATAAGAAATAAGCAAAAATTGTAACTATTAAAACAAACATCGTTAATATTTATAATTGATTTATAAGTATTTATAAATGAATTACACATAAAAAATAAATTATAAATACCAATAAATCAATTGTTAATGTTATTTATATTAACAAATGAATTATGGACATTTAATATGAATTGTTAATAATAATAAATCAAACAAAACCGTAACAAATACTTGATTTATTAATAATTACAATTATCCATATAAATTGTCAATATTTACAAATCATTTTTAAATATTTATCAATTTATTGTCAATGGTTCGAATTCAATCGGAAATATTAACACTTTATTGATCAATATTAATAATTGGAAAAGAATTATTTATATTAATAATTGAATTGTAAATATTAATAAATCAATCATTAATTTTAATAGATTAATTATAAAAACGTCTTAATGATCTGTTAATATTAATAAATGAATTATAAATATTTATAAATAGATATAATTTTTTAGAAATAAGCAAGAATTATCGATATTAATTAATCAGTTTTTGATATTCATAATTGTTCTCTTTGTAAATGTTTAAAATTGAATTAAGAATATTAAAAATGAATAGCAAAACTTTGCAATGAAATATAAATATTAGTTAATCAATTATCCATATTAATGATTCAATAAAAATATCAACAAATGAATTATAAATATTTATAATTAATTATTGATTGATTTGTAAATATTAGCAATTCATTATTAATGTTTATAATTAATCTGTTGAAATTAATAATATTAACAATTGATTTATTGATATTGATTATTATTTAAAAATATGTGTTATTCATATATAAATATTAATAAATCAATTATAAATATTACGATGTTTCTTAAACATCTATAGTTTCTGCTTTTATCTTATATTTAAATTTCATTTATAAATATTCATAATTCATTTATCAATATGTATACTTCATTTATAAAATATATTCAAATCATTTACAAATATTTATAATTCATTCATTAATATTAATAATTCATTTATTGATATTAATAATTCATTCATAAATATCAATAATTCATTTATGGATATTTATAATTCATTCATAAATATTAATAATTCCTTCATTGAAATTGATAAATTACTAATTAAAATTAATAATTCATTTTTATTTAAATATTTATTAATAATAATAATTAATTGATTAATTTTAAATAACTCATTAAATGATATTTGCAATTCAGTATTATAGTAGTAATTCTTTTTTCATTTATAAATATTAATGAATGGTTTATGTATATTGACAATTGGATTACAGATGTTTATAATTCATCTGTTAATATAAATATCATCAACAATCAATTTATTAATATTGATAATTTATTCATAAATATGTGTAATTCATTCATAGATATTAATGAATCAATTATAAATATTTACGATGTTTCTTTAAAATTTATAATTTCTGCTTTTTTAATATATTTAAAATTCATGAATAAATTTTTATACTTCATTTATCAATATTAATACTTCATTTATTAAACATATGCAGATTGTTTTCAAATATTTATAATTCATTTATTAATATCAAGAATTCATTTATCAATATTAATTCATATATCAATATTTATAATGTATTTTTTGATATTAATATTGATTCACATTAGTAATCTGTTTATCAATATTTATTATTCATTTATTGATATTTGCAATTCAGTATAATAATAATAATTCTTATTTCCATTTATGAATATTAAATAATGAATTCTGAATATTGGCAATTGAACACTTAATATTTTTAAATGAATTGTTTTAACTCTTAACTGTTTTTATTAATAAATCACGTATTTTGTCCAATTTTACTTGCGATAAACCTACTAGTGTATAACAATCTCTTAGAAAAGACACTTTTGTTCATATGGACCTGTAGGACCAATAAAGCCGTATGTTATAGCATCTTTATCCAGATTTCAGATATATATCCGGCCACCCAATTGCCACTCCATACACACTATTTGAATATCATGTAACACTCCACATATGTTGAATTATGATCTGCACTATCGCTTAGACGTATATTCTTACTCCTCGAAAATAATAGCAACTTTGTAAAAGGATAAACTATAGTTCAAAGACTTATAAAAGTATGATTTATATAACAGAAACACTTTTGAATGTTAAATATTATTCAAGTTAAATTGGTTTCGGATTCGGTCTCGGTTTCGGTTTCGGTTTCGGCTTATGGTGAAAATGTCTATTTGAAAAGATACAAACACTTAACCCGTTTGGCATTGTCACTGTTTGCTATTGATATCGCTTTGCTTTGTATGACTAGTTATTATACCTCCTGTAAGAAAGTTCTTTGATAGTAAAACAGTTTTATTTTCGCATAATTTTCAAAAGAATTGTGAATTTCACCCCTTTGTTCCTTCGGTATTCTACTGCCGTTGTTTCATCATCAATCATCACGTGCGGGAGGCGGAGTTTTGATCTGACCGATAAGTGGGTGGTACTTATCCGCGTAATCACCTGTGCAATTGATGTTATCAAGTTTCTAATCATCATTTGAAAGATTGTCGTCTGCTACAGTGCTAAGATTTTTTAAAATTTTTTTTACAGTAGTTTGATTTTATTGGAAAGAAGAAGGAATGAAAAAAAGCTGCGCTTCGTATGTACACACATACAATTCATTCTCCCAAAACAGTTGCACATGTTGCATATGTTTTGGCCACTTGAAATTTCATTGCTAAAAATAAGTTCCCTTCCTGTGTTGATGTAATGATGTAATGTGTATTGAGATCATTGACGCGTGGAAAAGTTAACACAGATACAGTAAAACGATTGACAGGGTATAGCAAACAAGCTAAAGAAAAATTTTCAAATTCAGCTGTTCAGAAATATAGATAACAGTCAGTATAATAAAAATATTAATGTTGTGTTTTACATGGACTATGGAAAATAGTAGCCAGGGTGATGGACAATAGTGCACTCCCCTTCAATGTAAAACACAACATCATTATATAATTATTAATTTGGTATAATAAAAACCGTTTCCGATGCATGTAAAAACAATTTTGCATTGTAGCAAAATTTCAGTTCAATATTTCCATATGTGTAGCGTACTTATCGAAATGGGAAATGACGACCGTTAGTGAACACGTGATGGTATTTCAAATCACAATAAAGTTTGCAAATTCAAGTATTCAGTTGTGTTGTTTTTCATTTCTTACACTAATTTTGACTTGTGCAAAGGTTTTCTGAGTTGTTACAATGCGTTTTTATTATATTACAAATAAGTACATATTATCAGTGGTTTATTTTTTTTCAGGGGAATGGACCTGTAGATATTCACATTCAAATGGGTGGGTTTGACATGAGTAAAGATAATCCTGATATGGTTCATGGTTTTCACGTACACGCCTTAGGAGATATGTCAAATTCGTGTGACTCTCTTGGAAAGCATTTCAATCCCCATGGAACAGCGCATGGCGCCCAAGATGCAGAGACAAGGTATCAACGAGTATTATATGTTTTTTTTTATATTCTGAAAGCAAACTTACATACCTTTGTTATAACAATATTCGGAAAGTTTGTTAAACAGTTTTCTGTCTGAATTCTATTTATTGTCATGACAACGGTACAAAAATGTTGCTTCCTTCAATTTAGATGTACACCTTATTCAATATTTTGGCAGAAACAAACGTCATGAGAAGAGCGCATGATTTTTTTTAACTTTTTGTACTTAAAACATGTCTTGATAACTAGTAGGTAATATTTGAAGTTCAAGTCTGGAATTTGACTTTCCTCAAAACGAAATTGGTAAAAAGTGGAAAAACATTTACATTTATAAATAATAAATGATATAAAAGAATGATTACCTGAGTCAATTAGGTCACGGAAAATTATGAATGAATATCTCATGTTGACCATGATAAATCAAGCGAATCATTTTCGCTTTCATCAATAACATGTATAATTTATTCTCATTTTCCTATCACAAACCTGAATTTATATACATATNTACCAAAATTTATTTTAGACATGTTGGTGATCTGGGCAACATTGCATGTGACATGGCTGGTGAAATGGATACGCACATGACAGACGATATGATCACACTTCGTGGGAAAGACTCCATTATTGGACGTAGTATGATGGTTTGTACTTTATTTTTGCTTGAGCCCTTATAATTAGTCTGTTTGAATAGATCGAGCATAATAAAAATTTAGACATGTTTTTCTTAATATTTAAAGATATTTTACAGGTCTTTACTCACATGTTCCAAAAACAAAATAAAAATGATATGTCACCGATCATCTTTTCTTGTTGAAAGGCTTTGAAAATTGGGCCAAATTCAGTATTTTCAGCAACATTTACAACGAATATATAGGAAACTCTGAGAACAAGCTTATTGTTTAGCTTTCATAATAAAATAATGATCAGATAGATTTTTTTTCATTTTTGGATATTTAAGGGAAAAACATTTCAGCTATCTGTAGAGCTGAAAAAAAAACTATGATTGAGAAAGATATTTTATGTAATTTGCATAATATAAAAAAAAATTACGGAAAATTATGACGTCACAGCGTAAAAGCTGAGAAAAGAACATTCTGGTTTAAAAATCATTCAATTCCGCATCCGATTCAATTTTGGTAATATGTGCCAATCGAATGTGCCGTGTATTAGTGTCGATCTACCTTAAAAAGCAGAATCTTTAATGTGATGTGGTTTAATCTAAGTTTATTTTTAGAGAGGATATTATTAATTATGTGATCTGGGTTTTGCCTTTTCTTTAGTTAGTGACTGATCACTGACCAAATTTTTTGTGAAGGAAAAAGTTTTCTGCACAAAATTTCATCCAAACAATGATATAAAATTATGGCTCAAAAATTCTGAATCAGATAAATTCTCTAGGCTAGGTATATTGTGGTTTCGAAAGCTGACGTTTTAAAACTTTTTATAATTTGCGATGAGAACTCCTTGTACTATTTTCCAAATAGCGTTTTGGCTCATTCTTTTCTTTTCGAGATAGTGGTCTTGCAGATAGTAGTCTACCTGTATTGGGTTAAATTCGTCTGTTTATTATAGTATAGGGAAACAGGATATAAAAAGAGAGGTTTGGGTTCCCCTAAACCTGTTTAACCCTACGGCTTCGTTTTGCTTGAGCCGGTACCAAGACTGGCTGTCCCGAGTTAATATCGTTGTTGGCGTTTGTCTTTTCTTTGTGTTTGTCTTGTGCTGTTCCCTTGTAGATTGTGGAATGTGACTCTAGAAGGTTCAGTTTCTGTTATCATTTCATTATTAATCATATCGAAATTCAATATATGATCAGCATGTTAAATGCTACATCGTATCAAATATTATTAGACAGATAATCCTTAGCAACCAAACCTTAAATATTCGAAAATCGAATTGTTTTCAAAATGAAGTTCAGATATCCTTAAATGTCCACTTCATTCGTTTTTTTCTACAAATTATTTACTGAATTAACTTTGATTCTTTTATTCTATATATTCATGATAATGTATGAGAATGTTTGTACACTTCCTTTTCTTACGGGAAAGGAAAATTGTTGTGGCGGCTTAGTAGTTGATAGGCTATGTTTTAACTTGCAATGTGCTGAATTTAATTTGTTTATTTATGAAGAGACCATGATGCAATACAATACAAGCATTATTATTTCCTAAAAATAATCCTAAAAATTATCATTTTCTGAGAGCAATACAAGCGTAAGTAAATTTCTAAAACTACTAAAAGTATTATTTTCCGTAAGATACAAGCTTTATTCCTTTTCTAAAATCAAGCAGTCTTTATTTTCTTATATAAACACATAAAAAGCATTATATGTTTTCATAAAGACGTGAAAGGTATTATTCAAAAGCACATTAAAAGTCATTTCCTGAAAATAATACAGAAAATCATTGTAGGGTCAACTCGACATTTGTTTCAATAAAATTATTACATGTAGTTATGATGCCATCATCTTACTATGATAAAGAAGTGTTTTTCAAGACTAGTTCTAGAGCAAATTTACATTTTTTATATTCATAACTTACAAACAATGAATTGATATGAAGTAAGGGCACGTGAGACAAAATATCTTCAAGCACATGGAAAAACCAAGCAATGGAACAAGGTTTTTTGTTGTTCTTCATCTTGAAGTTACCACATGCAATTATTTCACTTAAAATACATGGCTATTTAAAATGCTGTCATGAAAACAAAAATATTTTCATTATTTGCATACATATCCACCCTATATCATTTGATGGAAAACTTATAGAGTAATATGATACATAAAATTAACGATTATCAATTTTATCATAATTATAGATTCACAAGACTAAAGATGATCTTGGTTTGGGAGGCACACCGGGAAGTTTGTCTGGAGGTAATGCTGGACCAAGGATCGCTTGTTGTATTATAGGTCATTCAGGGCCAATGCATACAGATGAGCACCACAGTACTACCAAAAAATCAGTTTCCGCTGTATCCCAATCAATAACTACCGAAAGTGTTCCTTAGGGGACAAAGTGTCGAATATTAGAACAAAAATATGTGATCTTTAACAGAATTATTGTAATAATTATATAAAGTTTAAATTTTCTTGTGAATCTGAACGTGAAGAGTGTTTTTCATTTTTATACTTTTGTAAAATCTTTTTGCATGTGTAAGTAGTACTAATAAAGCACATTTTAATTTTTGTTGTATGATAATTTATCTTCATAAAGTTACTACACGTTTACAATTGCAAGACAAATAAAATTGACACAAGTAGGAAGCATATTAGAGGGAGATACCAACAGGGAAAATCTATCGGACGAACGACAAATCCGAGAGCGCACAACCCAAGCACAGAACATACCGTCTAGCGGGTAATTTTGGCTAATGGACTAAAATCGCGAAAATATATTCTGCGATTTATTTATATATTTTTATAATATAAATAGGACATTTGATAATCCGCGAAAATTTAATACGCTCAAAGTTTTGGCATACTTTTTTTCACTCAAATCAGTGAAATTTTCGACCCGCAAATATAAGCCGCTATACGGTAATAGGACACCCGTCATATAAAGTTAAATGCTCTATCAACCTCTTGATTCAAGATACACCACGGGAAAGTTGCTCTTTTGGAGCAGTTAAACATTTCATTCTTGAGAAAATCTGTGATAGATTGATTTCAAATATGCTGAAAGATTAGCAGAAAAATTAACTTTTCCATTACTTCAACATTTTATCAGTTGGTATGCACAGATTTCAAAATTTCACTTAAGGTCTAAAGCTGCTTTTCCGATTCCGGTTTTAAGGCTTCACTTGTAGATTTCATACGGGGTTATGAGATTTTAAATCGCACACTTAAAGTATATGACAAAGGATGCAAAAAAATTTGTTTCCAATTTAACGTCACTAGGAGTCTTAAGATTGAATATAATGCAGCTGAACATGACAAACCAATCAGCTGCCAGGACAAGAATTTGAGAGGGTTTGTATAGATTAATATTTTTGTAGTTCATTGAGTGAAAATATGAAAAAAAATATTTCAAAATAAATTAAGTGTAAAATGTATGCATTTTTATAATGTACAGGAAAAGATAAGTTGAAAGGACATTATTTACATGTATGTATTCTTTTCTTGTTTCCATTTTTTAGGGGGCGAGCCCTGTGCATTTTCATCCTTTTTAACAAAATATGTTTTTGGCACATACAACAAAGCACATTTTATGTAGGTCCTTAAATGCTGCATTGTCAAATTATTCTTTTTAATTCTTTCTAACAAATATGGTTTTTGATGCAATACTTATTTCCTATTATCTATATGTTTCATGTATTTTTATTTGCTATTTTATGGGTGTTAATGTTTTGACAAATAGCTATGGACATTGATGTGGTTGGTGGTAAAAGAGTTTCATTCTTGTATCCATTTGACTCAAGTCTTGCAATTCTAATAGCTGTTAGTACTTCTTGTAGGATTATATATATAGTTAGTCTCTTTTGTCGGAAAATGGATGACACCGATTGTAAGAACATTTTGACAATTAATTTTATGTGTTTGTTGACAATCCTGCATCCATGGACCAAAGGGTAAAAATGAATTAAAGGGACAACAAGAAACACCTACCATGGATGAAAATTATAATTACACGCCATAATATGCTAGGGAACTACAAAGAAAAATCACAAATAAAACGAAAGACAAACGTAAACAACGATAGGAACTTGGTACCGGCACTGTAGGATTAAACCGGTTTATGGGTACCCAAGCCTCCCCTTTTATGCGTCCCGTTTCCCTATAGTTTAGTTAACATCCGAATAAAACCCAATACAGGTAGACTACTAAATCCATGACCACAATCAAAAGCATGGATGTAGCGTTGCTCGACAATAAGCAATGAATTCTGCTCAAACCGGTGCTAGGGGCTGTCTTGAACTTGCTATGAGGTATGAGTAAAGCTCATTGTAGAAGGCCTCATAGTGACTTCAAGATGAAGAACAACAATAAAAGCTTTGTTCCATTGCTTAGTATTACCATGTATTTGTACAGACTTTGTCTCATTTGCATTTACTCCATATCCCATTGTTAATTTTCTTTAAGTAAAACATCACATCTCATGTTGATATTTATTAATTATTATTTGCACTAGCTATTTCCTTTATATTTGTTGAATTTCGAGATTTATGGCCATAAAGATAACGATTTTATTCATTACGACTATTATCAAATCTATGATATTTGCAAGAATAAATATTTAATGACCCGACCTGAGTAAATTAATGGTTACTATTAACACCACACTTAAGAAAATGTCAATATTTTTTATACCAGACATATAGTTTTGAATATTAAGAATTCTATTGCAATATTTAAGTAACAGATAAAATGATTGGCCAAAACTAATCGTCAATTGCACTATGTACATTTTTCGGACAAAACAGGTTCCCTGTCTAGAATGGTTCCTTGTCCACCAACAACTATTTTGAAGACAAGGAGGTGTCATATTGCATTGGACATTCAAATAATGTACTGTTATTGACGGTAAAAATGCATTCTTACCGTCATCAATTAAATCTACGATTGACGCCCCTGAAAATTCAAGTAATGCACTCTTTTTGCTTAATAATAAAAATGTAGTTCAGATTTTTTTTTTTTTTTTTTTTTTTGAATATTTAGCAATCGAAATGAGATTTAGTCCAAACAATTTTTTCCCAATGATTAGGTTTCATGTTGTCTAATTGCCTTAGTTCTGAATGTTATGTATTCATTCACGTGTTTTGTCTTCACATATTTCTGGACTTTAATTCTTGTAATAACCACAGGTATTGTACTGCCTTTGTTCAAATTTTTGTAACTCCCTGAACTTCTTAAGGACTATATATTTTTATTCTACTTAGAAAACATACTTTTATCGTAGGCTTTGTTAATTATTATATTGCAAAAAATAAAAATAGGCAAATTTCCTGAGACTCTCCGTTCCCAGTTATTTTGTTTTATTTTTCATTTATTTATTTATTTGTTTATTAATTTATAAATTTGGAATTCTACTCTGAAATAAATAGATAGCCTTTACAGTCATTTTATAGTTAGCGTGACCAGTGTGGCTGGCAGACATAAAGTGAGTGTACAACTTTACCCACTGGACTAATAATTGGTCTTCATTACCTTTTGTGGACTAATTTTTGTCTCGCCTGCGACGAATGTCGCGAAGGCGAGACATAGAGATCATAGATTCCGTCGTCGGCGTCAACATTGGGTTAACCCAAATGTTAAACTTTTTTTTAGCTTCAATAACTTTCTGAAATCTTGCTCAATAGCATTGAATTTTTGACACAATATTCAGTACAACTTCATTATTGAATCCCAAGTATAATTTTGAAAAAAAATAATTCCAATTTTTCCGTATTTCGCCATTTGTGTTTCAATATTTTTTTTTTGTTTTCACTATATCTCGACACCTACATGCCATAGAGGGATGATGATTGGTAAGTGGTTACATCTTTAGCAATAACCAACATCCATGTCAGAATTATGTCACCTTGACCTATATTTTCCGCATCAATGAATTTGACTACATTTTCACTTTGGTCCATAATATCAACAAAGCTTAAACAAAATTGGAACTTGAGAAATTTAATTTTGACATAGAATTGTTGCATGTAGTCTATAGATACGCAATAAACTTTCAGGATTTTATTCCGGTTCCAACTTTGGTAAATTTCCTGAAAATGTCTAAGACTAACAATTTTTAGAACTTTTACATACAATCAAATATTTTAGCAATTTTTCATACCAGACATAATTATGAAAGCTTAAGAATTAAAAATATGGTTCCAATTTCCGTAAATTTCCTGCAACTCTCAAAGACAAGCAGTTTTGGAGAATTCTTGTTAGCAACCATGCTTTTTGATTGAATTTTAGTGGAAACAAAAATTTTCAATGGAATAAAAAAGATAACAGGAAACACCTACAATGGCCGAAAAACATAGCCACATGCCAGAAAGTAAATATTAACTGCACAAGAAAAAACCCACAATAAAAATACAAAAGACAAACATAAACAACGATAGGAACTCGGGACAGCCGGACTTGGTACCGGCACTAGCAAAAGCCAGCGGTAGGGTTAAACCGGTTTATGTGTACCCAAACCTCCCCTTTCTCTGTCCCGTTTCCCTATCGTAGAATAAACATACGAATAAAACCCATACAGGTAGACTACTAACTCCATGACCACAATCTAGAAAAATCAAATGGGGGGACAAAACGTAATTTTGAAAGATGGGTCAAAGAGTGCTCGCCGCTAAACTGCCGGCTAGCTCAAGGAGCCTAGTCCGCTGGTAAAACACTGTCGCACTACGGAAGGAAAATCAAATTCAAAACTCCCAATGGGTTTGGTAAAGAATCGTCATGTATTTCAGTAGACATCGGCAGTATCAGTGAGAGGCCAGTATGTGTGTAAAATCCTCAGGTCACTGGATCCCAAAGCTAATTTAACGGACACGTGCAGAATATCCCCTATTGCGTAAAGAATGTAAGTTACGTCCCAGTTTTTCTGGATTTTTAATCAGTTTCTGGCATTTTTAACAACATTTCCGTAAAATCGAGGATGGGAAATGCCCTTAGAAATAAGCTGTTTGCGAGTGACATTATATTTAGAAGTCAGATGTTCATATCTTTGATAAAACTTTTTAAATGTATTTAACAATTTATGAAATCTGTTACCTTGCTGCAAAAGTTTTGAAGTAATAGTAAGGTTACGTTCATTGAAGTCGTCAAGAGTAGAACAAACGCGTGCGAATCGTACAAGTTGAGAAATATAAACTCCGTAGGATGGGGCTAGAGGAACGTCGCCGTCAAGAAAAGGGAAATTAGTCATACTGAAATCAAAATCATCCCTTTTATCGTAAATGCCTACATTTCAAAAAGTTTGATTCCAATTTTGGTAAATTCTCTGATAATCTCAAACTGAGTCAAAGACAAGCAATATTTTGAAATTCTTATTAGCAACCATGCTTTTTGGATGAATTTTTGGTTCCAATTTTGGTAAATTTCCTGATACTCTCAAAAACCAGTTATTTCTTATCATTTTTAGTAACCACATCTTAATATAGGCCAAATTATAACGAAAGCGGAGTGAGCAGGCGAGACACCAGGTTCCGCGGAACCTTTACGAATTCTTATCTTTAGAAATGTACTAGTATTTAGTAATAGATCATCTAATAAGTAATTAGTTTGTTTGGTCATATAATCCCTAACACCTTAATTGAAATTCATCTAGTACACCTGATTTGTCAATTAATTTTTTGTTTAGTTTTAATCCAATCAAATATATGTGTTCCAGACCATACACGTATTTGGACCGTACGCGTACGGTCCGGACCGTATGCGTATATTCATATGGTCCGACCGTACGCGTATGGTCGGACCATACGCGTACAGTCGGACCGTATATGTCTACGGTCTGCCACGAGCTGGACCATACGCGTATATTTAGACCGTATGAGTACAAAGAAAAAGACAGATACTACATTCGTTATTCAAACAAAACTGATAGCACTAACTGCCACTGAAAACCATATGAATTACTAGGTCTTTATAAAAATGATATTTTTTTATATAAATGAAATGAAATTATGAAAGCGTTGAAATTAAAAAAATATTTTCACATTTTCACACAAATTTTAAAGGTAACGCATACTACATTTCTACAATGAGAAGTTTTGTTCGTTGATAGGGGGTATTCCTTTTGAACACTGTAAAATTTCCGCTGTTATATTTATTCAGTCGTCTCTTTACGAGATTTTGGGATTTGCACCCTTTTTGGGGTAACTGGGGAAAATGTTGTTATTCCTTATAGGTGGTATTCAATGATTTTTTCTCAGGATTCTCTGACAAGAAGATGTACCATATATTTTATATCAGTTAACATTCCATTTACTTTTTACGAAGCACTAGTTTTTTTTTTAATTTTATCTCAAATAATGTTCAATGAATAAGTCAATTTTATAAAGGCATCTCCAAAACATAATTACAATAAAGTTAATTCTTATTTTTATCTTTTATTTTCTTTAAAATAACGATTTTTAGAAAATCTTATTTGTTTCTAATCATATGAGGTTAATTCATTAAATAATATTGTATACGGTATATTAATTTGTTGATATATTATCCAACAACACGGAAGACTTTGAAACAGCTAGACCGTACGCGTACGGTCCGACCGTATGGGTATTTCGAAAAAATACTCGTATGGTCCGGACCGTACGCGTAGGGTCCAAATACGCGTATGGTCTGGAACATATGCATATTCATTTATCTTTACACATCTACAGCCTGCTAATGCCTTAAGGAAAAACAAGGTTTTTTTTATATATTTGTTTTGTAAAGAGCAATCAATGTTGATTGGGATTAGTGTGCCAAACATAAGGATTTTGTGCTTAATGAAGTTATAAAGATTAAACAAGATGACAAAAGGTAACAATAGTTAATTATCAGTCAAGCAGGCAGTTTTCCAGTGGTTTAAACAGACTTCTAGTCAGTCTGGCCAAGGTATCTATAAAATGACTGTAATAATTAATTGCAACAGTATTCACAGCTCTGAAACCTGCAAGTTCGCAGTCAAAATGACTTTATATAACCAAATGATAGTTAGCCATACATCCGCACACTTATTTCTACAGTCATGAAATTTCGAAACATGAGGTCAAAATGACATTTAATGTTGGTATTATATATTGTAATGACACTAGTTTTGTAAGATTTTCAAAAGAAAATATTTCTGACCTCTTACCTATAGATCTAGAGATAAAATTAAAACGGAAATTCCAAATGACAGAAACTTAAGCCTTTCAAGTCCCATATTCAACGTATTTCCCGTCTTAATGGTTGAACTTGAGAAAAAAATTCCAGTGTTGAATCTTTCACTGTAAATTAAAATTTCCATTTTAATAACAAAATACCGAAGTTACTGTGAGTTTAGTTTCTGCGTATGCGCATTTCGACAACTTATGTCTCTTCAGAGCAGATCAATTCAAAGCATTTGGAAATCCATATACCGAAATAAGTGTATAAGCTGAAAGTTGAACGAAATACTAATATGAGGTAAACAGGAAAGCCAAAATCATCTAAAGACAGAGCTATGCAAGAGGGAGATACTCCATGGGTTTTACAAAATTTTCTTAAATTTAGGTATTGCAAGTTTTCAAATAAAAATAGATCTTTAAGAGATAGAAAAAGATATCTTAGCCCACGGGTTTGAGGCCTATCTATGCCTATCATAATTTGTTTAAAATATATTTTAAAATGAATACCGAAGCAGCAATCAAAACAATACAAGGTAATATAAGGATCACACACACACACAGCATAGATGACTTTAGGCACGTCACACTGTAAGTGAACAGTTCGATGTGTCACTCAAGTATCAAGTCGGGATCTATTGAAAGATACACATCTTCAACTCTAATGATACCTTAAATCTTGACGACGACCATAAAACTTTTTGAGATACGAAAGTAACAATGAAAGTCACTTTTAAGTTGATAAATTTTCTCTTTTGACGAAAAGCGCTGTACACATTATTTGCACTACAGTAGCGAATACTAGTACATTTTAAACTGTGAATTGTAGACTCTATATGCTTGTGATGTTGGTATATTGGTTATTTGATGGGTTTTGTTTCCATTGATTTATTCACTTTTTTACCTTTTTGAGGCCATTTAGGGCTTGCTATATGGTGTGAGGTTCCTCACTGTGTTGAAGACCGTACGGTGACCCCTAGATGCTTTGTTTTGGATCGTTTTAACCTGGATATGGAATGTTGTCTCCTTGACATTTGCCCCATTTCCTTTCTTTTTCATATCTAATAAAAAATGGAAAGTTCATTATTAGAAAGTCAAACTCAACACTCATTACGAAGGCTGGTCAGAATTGTCCGACACAGAATTTTACTTTGATGTTTTTTGTTCTTTTTTTGTAGTTTTGTTTTAATTATTTTTTAGAATTATGTTTTATAGAGAGGCTTCTGTCAATGTATTACACTCGGTAGATGTATCTGGTACTGAGTTGGACCTCGTATTTCTATGTTTTTGGTAATGAGTACAATGTACTTCTTTTAGGCTATTTGTGAATTATTGCTTTCCATATTATTTAATTCTAGTGTTGCTGACGCGAGGTTACTCCTTGAAACTCATGAGCAGCAGAACAAAATTTACCGTTTACCATGCAGCTTCAGAATCTTTGTCTGATTGCCCTAGTTCTAAATGTTGCGTTTTAATTTCAGTGTATTGTTTTGTATTTTTAAATTTTTTTCCGAAAGATTCCGGACATTAATTTTTGTAACAACAACATCCTTTACTCCTTACATTAGCGAACACTAGTATATTTTAAATTGTGAATTGTAGACTCCATAACCTTGTGCTGTTGGTATATATATCTACTCAAAAATGGAAAGTTCATGATTAGAAAGTCAAACTCATCACGTTTGTCATAAAGTTTGGATTTTCATTAAATGTCCAAAGCTGTCAATATATATGGTAAAGGCCCAAATTTGTCAATATAAAGGTAAAGGACATGACACTGATTTTGATGTCCAATAATAGATGTTAAGATAATGTTTAAATCGAGGACTGCAATGTAACTTGGTTATTTGTGTATTTTAAAACCACTGGGTTGATGCCATTGGCGGATCAGAATTCTGAATAATCCGTCTCAGAATTTTCCTTAAAATTATGTTTTATCAAATTTCAAACAATTTTAAAATTCTGAGGCTTCATTCAGTGTACTAGTATTACACTCGGTAGATGCATTTGGTACTGAGATGGACCTCTTATTTCTATGTTTAAATGAGTACAATGTACTTATTTTGGGCTACTGGTGAATTATTGCTTTCCAATATTATTTAATTCTATTGTTGGTAACGAGAGGTTACACTTTGAAAATGGGGGTAATAACCAAATTACCGGATAGAGTTGCCAAGAGCCGAAATCCACGAGACATAAACAAATCAGGTGGAAACCACCGTCATAATTGTCGACCGCAATGGTCCTAGCTTGGTACAGGCATTTCAAAAGAAATGGTGTTTTAAACCGGTTAATGGCTAGCCAAACTTTCCCCTTCGACTGCGGTGGTGTCCGGTAGAACTAAACAGCAATTGCCATTGAAAGGTCGTAGACAGTTAAAAGAAATTTTCCCACAAAGGGACTGGTATCTATAAAAGAACTTTTTTATGATCGTATGAGACGGAATTTTTGAAGCCTTGATTGACAAGGTGTTCACGGAGATAACTTTGTCTTGTGAGAAAATCTTTGTAATTTGTGCTAGCTCTCGCGTAACGAATCAGCTGTGAAACATACATTCCGTTTGTCGGAGAAGCTGGAATATTACTGTCCATATTACATGTAGGGAAATTCATAATTTTGAACTTGAAATCCTCTCTTTTGTCGTAAATTTTAGTACTGATATGTTCATTTTCTTAAAATTCGAGATGTAAGTCCAAAAACGATGTTTACTGGAAGTTTCTGTCGTTTCCTTTATCTCAAGTTCTGGCGGATATATTTATGGGGTCCATTTAGCAAAAGATATATTATTGATAGACCGGAAATTACACTTTATCTATAAGTGAGATTGAAGGATCTAGCATCGTTTATTTTATGATCTTTTACGAGTTTCTTAAAAAATTCTCGTTAGAATATAAAAGCAAGTCTGCGAGTAGAGGAGCGCAATTAGTGTCCATTTTGGTATTCCAACTTGCTGCTGATATATAGTACCTCCAAATGTGAAAATATATTATTAATTAGAGCACACCTGTTTTTCATCGTAGAATATGGTGCAGTGACTGGTTTTAAAAAGACGCTTATTTTAGGAGTTTAATGGACCAGCATACCTCATGGCTAGAAACTATATTTTTCGAAAGACAAATTAGCCCTGTCGTAAAAAATCGTACGGTGCAGTTTTCCGGAAATTCACTGAAAACGAGATATTTTGATTTTTGCCAAATTTTGACGGAATATTAACAAAGTCTGCTCACTTAGATACGTTTCAATGATTGTTAATAAATATAGTGGAAAACGAAGCATGTCAGAGGATGGTGGTCATTTTGCACACGACACGCATATTTGACTTATATTATCGATTGATTGAGAGATTATTGATCATTAAGTACATGCATGATCAAAAAACACAGTCGTCTCTGCCACAATATATGAGGGTAGATGTATATAAGGAATATACTGTTTGTCATTTGTAACTATACCATATTAAAAATATTTTATATTGAGATAAAAAAAAACTTCTATTCTCATGCTGTTTTTATTTTATTTAAAAAAAAAGCTTGCACATTCACAATTATAGTCTTTAATCGAGTCAATTCAGATAGCACTTATATGCGTACGTCCTACTTTAAATAACCTGTATTTAATTAAATTTGTGTTAATTAAAACAAAGAGTGACAAATAAACAGAGTGTAATACACGAACTCGGCGGGATACAATTTGCATTCATCTACATGTAATAACCGTGACGTGTGTAATTCCCGATTAGATTGATAAAAGTCGCGTTTTTATATCTAAAATCCAATATTATACATAAATACGATTATTTTATATATCTTTCATACATTTTCAGAGATTTTCACCAGTTTTTACTATTTCAACATGTCATCTTATTATGAAAATTGCAACCAATTTAGGTCATTTTCATCGACTAATAACTTTGTAAAAAGTGGAGCCTTCAGGAGCCTTTTGGGAGTTTTAAAAAGTCGTATGTATTGGGATTTCGATGATACAAGTTTGAAAGTAAAGTCCCCTGTAACTTTTTCAAAAATCAGAATAATATATGACTGGTATTTTCAAATTGTCGTCTCGCCATTTTGGGTTACTTACTTATCAACTGAATTAAATCACTTAAAAAGTGCTACTTTTTTATACAACTGGTTATTTTTAAGTCATCTATCAATCCCCCGATACCGTGACATGCCACTTTTAAGGTATTAAAATTCCTAAATTTTCGACTTAAAAATATCGAAATTTAGACCATTTTCATTATTTTAATTAAGTGTATCAACGCTCATACTGAACCACGTGACCTTTGCACACGACACAAGTATGCGTACCCTCCTCTGGAAGCATGTCTATGTTAGCTATGATATCACAAAAGAAAAACATATTTCGAAAACCTAGAAGTTGAGGAATTTTTTGTTTTAAGGGGGATGTCTCCTTGACTATGAGTTTACCTGCTGTCGAATGTTATGGAATAAGTTTTTCAGCAAATTTTCATTAGTTTTTGTATCAATTCAATGAATTTATCAATTATCCAAACGTTTTCATTGGTCAAATATAAATCTATTGCATTTTTCCTATTTTTAAGGTATTCAACAAAAACCCACTGAAAGACAAGATGTGAACAATCTTTTTTTTTGGGGGGGGACTTAATTTTGAATACAACAATTACCAATTAGCCAAGGATGGGTGCTATGATTAGGGGCTTATCTCGCCCTTTATTTTTAGTAACCACTATTCTGTTTCTAACTTCAATCTGCACTGCTATCTTTTTTATAATTTCGTTGACTCCTTCGTAGTGGTAAACATTCTTAGGGTATCTTATGTCTGGCCAGCTTGCTACTGATCCCTCGATGTACTCGTAGAAACCCTTGTCGTCTTCTGGTCTGACGATCTTGTAGAGTTTCTTGTTTTGCTGCCAGACAAGCAGGTAAACTGTGGTGTTCTGTTTGGTCTTCTGTTTAAAGATGAAAGTCTCTTGCGCTTTATCTAAGTAAATCTTTTCAGTCTTTCCTGGTAGAAAGGTGGGGCATCGACCCTCGGCACCCTTAGTAAAGGGCGGGATCGTCCTACTAGTGACGATCTTCCATTCCTCTTCCTGCTGATCTTGTGTTGGTGTCGTAGGTGTCGAATCCCTTCTCTGACTCTCGGGACTCTGATGATCTGGTACTTCCTGGATCTCCATATCCCTGGATGCTTGGCTCTCGTCATCCGAGGACTCCGAGGTATCTGACTCTGTCACGGGACTTCCAGTGTCGTCATCATCAATCTCTTTTCCTGGTTCGACAAGTGCCACCGGTGTTTCAGGTGTTGGAGTGGTGATTCCATCCTCCTGTTTGAGTTTGCGTTCCAAAAAAGCCTTAAGCCGACGGTTGTTCCTCTCTGCTCTAGCCTTCGAAGGTTTCTTCTTTGGCTTAGGCTTATCAGTAGATCTAGTCATATCGCTGTAGCTCATCCGGGTACTTTTCGAAGGCCGTCATCTTATCGTCAAGTCATAAACTCCATTCTTCCTGGTAAGTATCCAGTCAGCGGACGCTTGGTCTTCAATTACTTGAAGAAAGCTGAGGACATCTCCAGGTAAAGGGTAATGCGGTTCCATTTCATGTTAAGGTGAATAGCAGTCCTGACATGTTGATAGATTCGTAGCTAAGACTCGACTTAGATGTGAACAATCTTGATATTTCGCGGGTAAACATTTTCTGTGCTCTGCTAAATATTGATGAATAGTTTATTATAAGGAGTAACCACTAGCTAGCACAAAAACCAGAAAAATAAATAGAAACTGCAACTTCCGGTCACGTGATAGATGATTCAATATGGTTGCCACAAATACAAATGTTTTGCGTAAAAGTTAACAGTTGGGAAAGAAAATGCATCAGAAACTTTCAAAAATTTATAATGAATGAACGCATTGTTGAAGTTATCATTCAGATGACAGAAAAATGAAAAATAAAACTGTAACAAGAAATAGAACAAAAACATGTGCAGTACAAGATAAAACACTGATTGATGTTTATATCAAATAAAACTTCCGTAAATGGATGTTTTCCGTTTAAGACAGCCCATAGAAGACAGGGTCGCGTGAAGCTGTCTTACACGGGTAATTGTCCAATCCAACGTTGCGATTTGTTCGACGTCACAATTGTTACCACAATAAACTCCATGAATAATTTGACGTCACAATTGAGAACTTCACCAGGAATGGCAAGATTTACTCTCTCGGGTTGGATGTTGTACTTTAGGTTTCTTATATTCGACAAAAATTAAAGATCGGGATATTTTCCACTCGTGTGAGAAATTCTATGTCTTTTACCCTTATTTCACTCGGAAAAAGACGGAATGTCTCACACTCATGGAAGAAATCCCTTATCTTTAACATTGTCTCGTAAAAGAACTTATTCTTCTTCTTCTTCGTTTTTCATCTTACTTTAATTGTTATACCCCGCTTGAAAAGTGGGGGTATATAGTGATGAGGTTGTCTGTCTGTCAATCCGTCCGTTACACATGAAGGTATCCATCTCTTATCCGCTACTACTCATGAACTCCTGGATAGATTTCATGAAACTTTAACACAGTGTTTTGACATAATGTAGATATGCACCTCTTATTTCAAAATTTCATTTGATTGATTTTTGGGGTTTCCCACAGCAAAACATGGACTTGGTCATTACATTACAAGTGGTTACCCACCTCTTATCCGCTATTCATCCTGAACGACAGAATAGATTTTCATGAAACTTTAACACAGTCTTTGTGACATAATGTAGATGTGCGCCTGCTATTTCAAAATTTGATTTGATTGATTTTTGGGTTTTACCATAGCAAAACATAGACTTGGCCTTTACATTACAAGTGGCCGTAACATATCCTAAATCACTCAATAGATTTTCATGAAACTTTTATACAGTCTTTGTAACATAATGTAGATGTGTACCTCCTATTTCAGAATTTGATTTGATTGATTTTTAATTTATGGAATCAAATGGGGTGCGGGGGTATTTATAAGGGAGCTTTGCTCACAGTTTTTATAGTTTGTTCTGTGTTTTCGTTTGCAAATACACATGTATATTAGTTATACCCAAACTACATATATCCAAACACGGCTCTATGGTTTCTAGGGAAGAAGATTCCGACCATCGGGTTCCTTAAGAAAAGAAAAAGCATTTTTTTTTTAATTTCATTTTTTTAAAGTATTTTCTTACACCAGCTTGTCCGTGATTTCATCCTTCTTCATAAAAATCCGATCGTATCAATAAGCAACAGTCGTAACCTCTAGAAACATTCCGTATATGCATTTATAGTGGAATACGTTTTCTTGTATTTGTCATTCTCTTTTGTTCCTTAGACATAATGAATGTCACACAATTTTTATTGTCAGAAATTCTCTACTCTTTGTCATAAATGTATGAACTCATAAAATATTAGCTTTCAATAACATATTCAATCCCAACAAAGTTGTAAATCTCTTGCAATGGATACTACAAATTCGATTATGTACCATTGGCAGATCCATTGGGGACCCCCCTTTTGTGGCCAATCGTGTATTTTTTAATGAATATCCTGATGTTTATTGAGAAATACCCCAAAATTTTCGCGCCTCGCTCCGCTCTTCGAAATCTCCTTTCATTTCTTAATTGGGACCCCCCTTTTTAAGTTCCCTGGATCCGCGCCTGTATAGCCCTTATTTTTCATAGTCAAAGGAATTTCCACTATGTAAATGTATATATAGTCAGCTCGGTGTCTTAAAATAAAATAAGAAAAAAGAGTATTTGCCAGTTTCGTTGAGCTTTGAGAAGTAGAGGTTAAAGCAACTATATAAATGCCCTACAGACGGACAGTTCGACAGACAGATACTTGCACGAACAGGAGTAAAGCGATGAATATTGAGTATTTGAGTGTCAGTCCTGCAGGTACAGTCCACTTGGAATTGTTTCAAAAACGTTGTCCGATTTTACTGTCGTCAAAACTTCGCCTTTGCTATTTGTAATAAATTTTCATGTGAGGGAGGTCATAATCAAACAGTCACAAAACAGTCTTTTAAAGAATGAATTTCCTGGAAACTATCTAAAAAATATCATTTAATGTTACATTTTAATATTAAAAGTGTGTTTAAGATATTTTATCTTTTTTGTTGGGTATTCGGGAAAATCAACATCCCAAACTTTTTTTCCAGACTCATAGAGGGAGTGAAAACTAACAGCCGTTTTTCAATTTAAATAATGATGGCGCCATTAATTTCTAGGGTATGCTTCATATGTCAACTGTGCAAAAGGTCAAGTTAAAATAATTTAAAATGTGGCTACTGTTCCCGTTTTTGCAAAAGTATGGCTTTTTCTGCCGATTTTCAGCCTTGACATTTAACTTCATTTTTCTAAATTCAACAGCACTTCTGCTTTTTACGACAGGGCAAATTAAACGCACCATAACTTCTTATACACTATATATAAAAAATCAGCCATGAGGTATGCTGGTCCATTAACGTTAAAAATTTTGGTTTCTAGTCACTTTTCCTTTTAAATTGGTTTTTGAAAAAAATGTCGATTTTTAACCAAATAAATAGTTTTTTTTTTTTTATAGAATCGGAAAAGGCTTTTTGAATGATACTTTTAATTCGTGATTTTAGTTTATCGTGAGGGAGTTTGGTATACAGTGTGGAAAAATCAAATGTTTTGAGAGAATGTATTTGAGAAAATGAACGGGATTTAAGATTTTCCAATAAATCCTCCGGATTTTTTTAGTATCCACATTTGATTTATGACACTTCGGGTATGAATAGTTTCACAGTATGCTTGATGCCTGTCTTTGACCGCAGACAAAATCTTAGTTCAATTCAGTAATTGAGCAAGATTCAGATCATGCGATGTATCTCTCCTTATATTGAATTTTGTATAATTTTGGTACCAAATTTAGGTATGGCGGGACTTGATTCTTATTTTTAGTATGGATATTCAAGGAGGACATGAATGATCTGTGATTTGAAAGGATTTCATCTTTGTCAAATAAAACTCTTTTGTATGTNTGACCATGATAAATCAAGCGAATCATTTTCGCTTTCATCAATAACATGTATAATTTATTCTCATTTTCCTATCACAAACCTGAATTTATATACATATAATCAGAATATCCATATATTCGTTTCGGTCTTTATATGGCCACGGTCATTATTCTTTAGTGGTGAATGCTTCGTTAGCAACGTCACAACATGATTCATTAGCAACATCACAACTCTGTGTACAACAGCTAAGGCTAAAGTTGAAGACCAAACAAACTGATATCCTTACCCACCAGTACATTAATACATAAACAAAAGAAGGAGTCAGATGGAAGGGGTTTGGGGTGTGGACCAATCCCTTTTCTGGAATTTTTCAAGATTAGTGCAGAATTTAGATAGAAAATTGACTGGAACTACTTTTTCATTCAGCCCCTATGGACCAGTTTTTCTAAGGCTGGAACTGACGGTCCAATGTATTACAAATATTCGAGGTGAATATAACGTCAAGAAGCGACACCCGATCAAGCAGTATTCATAACCTTTTTGTAGATATAATCTGTAATTTAAATGAAAATAGTAAATTTTCACACCATATCATAATCAAATAATCGAGAAGTCATCTGATAATCAAATAGAATATTGTAAATAATCACAAATAAACCTCACAATAATCAGGTAATCGAAAAACTCGAGTGAATGCTCATTCTTCCTATTCTTAAATTACCCCCATTTCAATTTCGGGACTTTAGTCGAAGTATTCCGCGTCAACGTTAAGTGAAATATTACATTATAGAGTCGTCTTACTTCGCGACTCATATCAGAATTCAACATTTTATGGATCAACTTCAAAAAATTTGAAAAAAAATATATCATTAAGCGATACAGCACCACCAATCAACAAAAGTGTAGAGGTAGACTCTGTCCAAAATGTAGCAATTTTACAAGGATTCGTTGTGTTTCATACACTGAACATTTAATACCAAAATTTATTTTAGACATGTTGGTGATCTGGGCAACATTGCATGTGACATGGCTGGTGAAATGGATACGCACATGACAGACGATATGATCACACTTCGTGGG
>MJUU01002473.1:0-10258 GCA_002080025.1 Modiolus philippinarum
TGGAAGATTTCACATATTTCTAAGAATTGCAATTTTGGCCTCTTTAACCCCTTATACCTCGGAAACGTTAAGAGCTATGCCTAATCTGTTGAAAAACTGCTGAAAGCTTACAATGTGAGGAATCCAAAGAAAAAAAATCCCATCAAAATCTGATGAAAAATAAAGTTTTCACATATTTCTGATAATTGCAATTTTGACCCCTTATAGCTCGGAAATGGTAAGAGCTACCAGAAATCTGTTGACATACTACTGAAAGCTTACAATGAGAGGAATCCAAAGGAAAAAATCCAATCAAAATCTTATGAAAAATAAAAATTTTAGGTTATCCACATGTTTGCTATTTTGGCCCCATTGGGCCCTCATAGCTTGGAAAGGAAACAAGTTATCAAAAATCTGATGGTTCATTTTTCATGAGGAATCTATTGCAAAAAACTGCATCAAAATCGGACTTAAAATAAAATAAAGGGCTACGCCGAGCGCAGCATGATACGACCGCAGCATGTCGTCCACTGAAATTTGAAAAAAGTGTAATTTAAAGTGAGTATGGACATAGGAAAGAGCTTGACATAATAATTAAATGGACGCAATAAGGAGATTGACCAAGTAATTAGCTGGACACAAACTAGGGAAAATAAAAATTAGCCCATATGACTCATTATGATTCCTCTTTGACCCTCTATAGCTCAGAAACAGTAAGAGCTATGCCCAATCCATTGACATGATGCTGAAAGCTTATATCAACAGGAACCAAAAGAAAAACATCCCATCGAAATGCGATGAAAAATAAAAATTTAAGGTAATCTGTAAATTTATGATTTTGGCCCCCTTCGGACCATCATAGCTCGGGAACGGCAAGAGCTACGTCAAATCCGTTGAAATACTACTGAAAGCTTACATCAAGTAGAATCCAAAGAAAAAAATCCCATCGAAATCCGACGAAAAATAAATTTTTTAGGTTATCTGTAAATTTACAATTTTGGCCCCCTTTGACCCCTCATAGCTCGAAAACGGTAAGAGCTACGCCAAATCCGCTGACATATAACTGGAAGCTTACATAAAGAGGAATCAAAGAATAAAATCCCATCAAAATTCGATGAAAAATAAAAATTTTAGGTTATCTGTTACTTTATAATTTTGGCCCCTTTCAGCCCCTCATAGCTCCGAAACGGTAACAGCTACGCCAAATCTGTTGACATATTGCTGAAAGCTTACATCAAGAGGAATCCAAAGAAAAGAATCCCATCGACATCCGACGAAAAATAAAAATTTTAGGTTTTCTGTAAATTTACAATTTTGGCCCCTTCAGCCCCTCATAGCTCAGAAACGGTAAGAGCTACGCCAAATCTGTTGACACAACACTGAAAGCTTACATCAAGAGGAATCCAAAGAAAAAAATCCCATCGAAATCCAATGAAAAATAAAATTTTTTGGTTTTCTGTAAATTTAAGATTTTGGCCCCCTTCGGCCCCTCATAGCTGGGTAAGGAAACAAGTTACCAAAACTCTAATAGTAGAGCGCTACAATAATGATAAGGAATCCTTTGGAAAAAATTGCATCAATATCGGACTAAAAATAAAAAATGAAATTTTTGAAATTCGCCCCTTTTGGGCCCCATTTATCTCGTGAACGGTACATGCCACGTGAAATCCGTTGGCATACTCCAGATTGGAAATTTTCTAAGGAGTTTACTGAAAGAAACCCCATCAAAATCCGATAAATAATAAAGATCCTACAGTGAAATATGTGAAAACAACCAATTTAACCCCTTTTGGCCCCTTTCTCTAAAACGGGCGGGGCCAGGAACATAAAATTATAGCCCTGGCTAAAGCATGTGCCAAGAAACATCATACTAAAATTTGAAAATGATCTGTTCACTGGAACCAAAGTTATGCTGTCCACAGACACAAAAATACCCAATTTTACCCCTTTTTGGCCCCTTTTTCTGAAACGGGTGGGGCCATAAACCCGAAATTAAAACACGGGATAGCCATTATGCCAAGAAACCACATACTGAAATTTGAAAATGATCCGTCCACTAGAAACAAAGTTATGCTGGCCACAGACGCCGACGCCGACGACTGCGCCATAACATAATACGACCTCAAAATTTTTGCGGCCGTATAAAAATTTAAATTGTTGAAATTCGTCCCTTTTGGGCCCCATTTATCTTGTAAACGGTACATGCCACATGAAATCCGTTGGCATACATCAGATTAGAAATTTTTTAAGGAGTACACTGAAAGAAACCCCAACAAAATCCGATAAATAATAAACATTCTACAGTCAAATATGTGAAAACACCAAATTTTGCCCTTTTTGGCCCCTTTTTTAGAAACAGGAGGGGCCGCAAAACCCAAAACCATTCCTAGCCTTCCTTTGGTGCCAAGGAACAATTTCAAAAGGTTTGATCAACTGGAACTTGAGTTATTGACCAATACAGACGACAACGACGCTGACGACGACGACGACAGCACCATACCATTCTACGTCCACAAATTTTTTGCGGTCGTATAAAAACTGCATCAAAATCAGACTAATAATTAAAAAATTAAAATTTTTGACATTCGTCCTTTTGGGTCCCATTTATCTCATGAATGGTACATGCCACGTCAAATCCGTTGACATAACTCTGATAGGAAATTTCCTCAGGAACACATTGAAAGAAACCCCATCAAACTCTGATATATAATAAATATTCTACAGCCAAATATGTGAAAACACCCAATTTTGCCCTTTTTGGCCCCTTTTTTAAAAACGGGAGGGGAAAAAATAACAAAAACTATACCAAGCCTTCCTTTTATGCCAAGAAACACTGTGTCAAAATTTCATAATAAGTGATCAACTTAAACTTAAGTTATTGACCAAAAACAAAAGTGTCTACAGACGACAACGACGCCATACGATGACAACAGCGACAACGACATCGACGATAGCACCATACCATTATACGACCACAAATTTTTTGCGGTCGTATAAAAAGAGCTTGAAAAAGTTATTAGCTGGACACAAACTAGTGAGAAAAATCATTTTTTTTTATTACTTTTGGATAAAAAAAGTAAGAGCTACGCAAAATCTGTTAACTACCAACTGAAAGCTTACATCAAGAGAAATCCAAAGAAAAAAAATCCCATCAAAATCTGATGAAAAACTTAGTAGTAAGTCTTCCACGGAAGACATGTGTCGCCTGCATAATAACACTAAAAGTAACTTATGTCAAACAGGAAGTGGGCATGCAAGAGATCCCAGACCCTCTTACACATTATAGGTCCCAATACTGATACTCCATGCCAAATTGCAGAAGGCAGGGATATGTGGTGTCTGAGAAAAACATGACAGAAATTTTCAATACCCGAAAAATATTCTAAGTTCAGTCAAACAGGAAGTGGGCATGTCAGAGATTTAAAACTCTATTACACGGTATAGGTCCCCATACTGATACTCCATGCTAAATTACAGAAGGCTGGGAATAGTGGTTCCTGAGTAAAATGTGACAGAAATTTTTTGTGACACCAATCGACAAAAATATTCTAAGTTCCGTCAAACAGGAAGTGGCCATGCAAGAGATCCCAAACTTTATTACAAGGTATAGGTCCCCATACTGATACTCCATACTGAATTGTAGAAGGCTAGGATCTGTGGTTCCTGAGAAAAATGTGACAGAAATTTTCAAGACGCAAAAAATATTGTAAGTTCCGTCAAACAGGAAGTTGGCATGCGAGAGATCCCAAACTCTTTTTACATGGTATAGGTCCCTGTACTGATACTCCATGCCAAATTGCAGAAAGCTCGGATACATAGTTCCTGAGAAAACTGTGACAGAAATTTTTGTGACGCCGACGCGGACGACGACGACGACGCAAGACAACGGATAGTGATCCCTATATGTCGCCACTGCGTGAACGCAGGCGACACAATAAAGATTTCACATATTACAAAAGAAATATGCAATTCTGGCCCCTTTTGAGCCCTAATAGCTCTAATACGAAATGAGCTATGCTAAATATGTTGACATACTACTGAAAGCATCCAAAGAAACAAATCCCATCTAAATCCTTCGAAAAATAATAATTTTAGTTTATCTGCATGTTTGCAATTTTAGCCCCTTTGGCTCCTTCAGAAAGGAAACAAGCTATCTAAAATCTGACGATGCAGCACCATATTAATTTTTCATAAGGAATCCATTGCAAAAAATTGCATCAAAATTGGACTTAAAATGAACAAATAAAATTTTTGAAATTTGTCCCTTTTGGAACCCATTTATCTCATGAACTGTACATGCCACATGAAATCCATTGACATGTTCTAGATTGGAAATTTGCTATGGAGCACACTGAAAGAAACCCCATTAAAATTCGATAAATAATAAAGATTCTACAGTCAAATGTGTGAAAACACCCGATTTAACCCTTTTTGGCCCTTTTTTCAAAAATGGACAGGGCCAGGAACAAGAAATTGAAACAAGATCTTATGCATTTGCCAAGAAACATCATCCTAAAATCTAAAAATGATCTGTCCAACAGAAACAAAGTTATGCTGTCCACAGACACCAAAATACCCAATTTTACCCCTTTTTGGCCCCTTTTTCTGAAACAGGCAGGGCCAAAAATCCGAAATCTAAGCCAGGGCAAAAGCTTGTGCCAAGAAACCTCATATTAAAATTTGAAAATGATCTGCTCACTAGAACCAAAGTTATGTTGTCCACAGACGCTGACACCGACGCCAATGCTGACAAAGATTGGGCCATACCATTAATACATCTGCAATTTTTTTCAGTCATATAAAAAGTGCCAAAACAAGAGCAGTCACCAAATGGCAGCTAGTTATAACCCTGCTGATTGAACACTGGATCAATATGGAAAGTGCAAATACAGGTTTGGACACATTACAAGTATAGAGGATAAAATTTTATAATCCTCAAGAAATAATAGGAAAAAATCAAAGTTATTAGCAAACAGGAATCAAAGTAGCTGCATGAAAATAATGAAATAGGTAGACACAGTACAATTTATTATCCCAAAGCTTCAGACCAAATATCTAGTCATAACTACAAAAACAAGGGCAGAGAAATCCTTGACTAAAAAATTTCAATACATGGCTTTAATGGAAAAATCAAAGTACTTGTGGTCTACTATGGGCCTATAACTTAAAATACTATAGAAACTGACCAAAATGTAAACTGTCTGTATGTTGTAGTGAAAAAGATTATGTACAATAGAGCACTTGTGAGATGACTAAGATAGGGGGTAAGGAGGCAAAACCTACAGCCGGGATCATTGACCCTACTCAGAATTATGCTGCTAGAGGAGTGGAGAACCATACTGCAGGTAGTCATTCCATGTTTATTGGCCTTATGCATAAAAGATTAACAGCTGTAATTACTGCTCGTGTTTGAGATCTGTGTATGAATATTCTTTTTTGATTGATAATTGTTTAATTGATTGAATTGCAATCATAAGATGTTACATATCATTTGAATAGATAACTCGATAATTGTCAAAATTGTACTTAATAAATGTTTTTTTTTCGTGTTGTTATTTACCTTGACTGTGGTAAAATTTAGCTCTTGCTTCGTGACATCTGATTATCAAGTTTGTCAAACAATAAAGTACACTTATGTAGCTTTTAATGTTCACATTATCTGTTAATTTTTCTGAAAAAGATAAATATTCTACAAGATCCAAATTCTCTTTTTTCAATGTTGGTTTACAATAGAAGATGACCCATGGAAGACGGATGGATGCATCTTCCATTGGTAAATTACCAACTAGATGTGTTGATTTTTAGTGATACAATTGTAATCAGGACCACATATCATAAATGCAAGTATGCTGACACAGTATCGACAATACACACACAATATAGGTGTTTTACAGGACGATTAAGGTCTTTCCCACCCCAGGGCAAAGACCTTCTTGTATTTCTTCCGATTATTATTATTTTTTTTGTCTTCTAATATGTGCCGAAAAGTGTTAACAAGATTGCTATGTCCCCCACCGCTGCAGTAAATACGATAAAGTCCCATTTCTCAGGTAAAATTTTGCGAATTAAAAATAGCAGCAGGATATGATCAACTGCATTAGGTGGCAAACAGCCAAGCAAAATTTCATTAAAATGCATTAACAATGTAGAAATAATCAAAGTCCCATAACTCCCACAAAATTTGACGAATCAAAATGGGGATGCGATATGATCTAGTACTAATGACGACTAACAACCCTGTAAAATTTGAATGAATTATGACCAGTGGTTTCTGAGGAGTTGTATCCACAAGATTTGCTATTGTATAACAATGTGGAAATAATCAAAGTCCCATAACTCCCATAAAATTTGATGAATCAAAATGGTGATGCGATATGATCTAGTACTTATGGTAACTAACAATCCTGTAAAATTTGAACTAATTCTGACCAGCGGTTTCTGAGGAGTTACGCCCACAAAAAACATGACACACAGACACACGGATGCAGACCATTACCACGTCCCTCCGTCGTGTTGCGGCGGGCGACAAAAAATATCACTTTGATACTTGGTACCATTGATCAAAAATATCCAGGCTTGACCAGACTGACCCTGTGATCTCAACCTATTTTTAGTAACAGAGTTACATCACCAGACATCATGGTAAACCTTGTTAGCAGATGAATCTTGGACACCATAAAAGATAGCTGATGAAGTGTAATTAGAAAAATGTTTGTTAGGTCATGACAAAAATTTGTTACATTTGGACCAAACTTGTCTGATGGACTATTTTTGAGTTATGCCCCTTGAAAATTTTGATGCTTCTTTAACAATGAATTTCTCCCCAACTGGAAAGTGATAGAGGAGTGAAACCTTCATCATTGTTCTTGGTTCAACAGGGCCATTTGAAAAGGTCAAGGTAAAAGGTCATCGGTGACCTTTATTTTGATCTCTAGACTTGTTAGCTGATTAACTTGGAAACCAAACAGAAAGCTGATGAAATGTAATGGAGAAAATGTGTCTTGTTACATTGGATCCAAAATCATTGGACCAACCGTTTTATGTCTAAATGTGAGTTTTTGCATATAGCTCAAATACAATTGAAGATGCAAACAGATATTCAATACAAATAAATGTTCAGGTAGACTTGACCTTCAAAATGACGTCAATGTCAAATGACAAGTTCACAATGAAAAAATGTATTTCATGTCAAGGGCATATCCAATAGTTTCAGGGGAGATAATACAAAACGCAAAACAAGGCAATGTTTTCCAGGAATATGACGTTGAAAAACTGTAACGTAACAAAGTAATTCCCATTGTTTTCGAAGAAAGGAAATTTGTAAATTCCAGTTTGGTGAACTTTTTAGGGGTAGCACATGGGAGATTTATTAAAAGTTGCATATTTTAATGATTATCGCAGAAACATACTCAGTGACCTAGACTGTTTTTGAATTTTCTAAGTAGCATATTATTAGAAGTACACAATATCAAAATTTGATAAATAAAATCGACAATATGAGAAGTTGTTAAAATATTGTAAATTTTATGCCACTTTTATTGTTAATAGTGCTACATATTCAGTGATTTAGAGAACTAGAACATACTTCATCATGTCAAAATTTATTTTTCTGTAAATCTTAAACACGTTGACTTTGTGTTTCAGTTGCTTTGGTAGCGATTACATTGAAAATCATTTATTCATTATTTTTCAAGCTAGAACTTGATTTTTCTGGGACAGACACAAAAATGATCACTGTTTAACCTTAATTTCCATGGAAATAAGATCGGTGACCCAATATTTTCTTAACATTTTTGGAATCCTTGGTATTTGTTTTACAACATATCTAAAGGTTGTGAAAATGATAATATAACATGAATCTGTTCAATATGCCCTTAAAGAGTCTATAAATGTACATATTAAGCGTAGAAGGTTGGTTTTTCCTATGAATCAATAATGAGAACATTCTGAAGCAACTTTGGGAAAGACCTATCATACTAGTTATTCTTGCATTTTAAATAAGACAAGTTTATTGTTTCTAAATACAGCAGAACTTCGATGACTCCAACTGCAATAGCTCCAACACCATGATGTCTCAAACCATTTTTTCTGGACCCTTTACTCGAATTTAAACACATTTCAACCTCGATAGCTCCAACACCCCACTAGCTCAAACTTTTCATAGGTCCCTTGGGTGTTCCGGCAATCCAAGATGGACTGTATATAACATAAACCTTTCCACTAATGTTCAAACCAAGAAAAAAGGTCATGATGAAATGACACTGAGTCATTGCATTAAAAAAATATCAGAATTTTGTTGGCTAAAAATATAATTTCACATTTTAAAATTAATATTCTACAATTTTCTATATGTTGTTAAATGACTACCCTTTGTATTATTGATCTCATATAATTTTTTTACTTTGTGCACCTTAATTTCCAGATAATGTTTGTTATCAGGAAAAAATCTTACCTAATAAATATGGAATAATTTCAGTCTCCAACCATTTCTTTCGTTTTCTTTCAGCATATGACAAATTTGTTATCAATTTAAGAACTTCTTTGAGAGTATTCTGGTCTCCACAAATCTTAACAAATTCTGTTAAACAAGGAGGGCCATCAGCATTCATAATTATGTCACCTGAAATAAAAATTATGTCACATTCATAATTATGTTACATGGAATAAAAACTATGTCACATTTAATGCATATGTCACCTGACATTAAAAAAAATTATGTCACATCGATTACAACATCTGAAAGAAAGGGCTATGCCAAGCACAGCATGATANATACTAAAATTTGATAACAATCCGTTCACTAGAACTAAAGTTATGCTGTCCACAGACGCCGACGCCGACGCCAACGCTGACGCCGACGCCGACGCCAGCGCCATACCATAATACGACCGCAAAATTTTTGCGGTCGTATAATAAAAACTATGTCACATTTAATGCATATGTCACCTGACATTAAAAAAAATTATGTCACATCGATTACAACATCTGAAAGAAAGGGCTATGCCAAGCACAGCATGATATGACTGCAGCATGTCAAACACTGAAATTTGCACAAGTGTAATTCAAAATGAATGAGGACACAGTAAACAAGAATATGTGTCTAACTGACACAATGCCCCACCTCACAGCTATTTTCAGCAATGCTATAATTCATGATCAGTGAGGCATGAAGTTGGTGGCATTGGTAAATATTTGTTATGTTTTTTTTTAATTTATATCATAATGTCTATTTAATTGAAGTTTCAAGATAACAGCATACTTCATCACAGAAAAGAAACTTAAACCTGAGGTTAAATCTCATACTTCCCCTCTTTTTTCCATGGTCAGTGAAGCATGAAGTTGGTAGTAAGGGTAAATTTTTATATTGATTTTTGTTTAATTTGACGCTAATGTGTATTTATATAAATTTTCATGATAATGGCATACATCCTTCACAGAAAAAAACTTCAACCCTTTGGTAAACCTCATACTACCCCCCTTCTATCCAAGATCAGTGAAGCATGAAGTTGGCAGCGAGGATTAATTTCCATTATGACTTTTGTTTAATTATACCATAATATGCATTTATACAAAGTTTCATGATAAAAGCATATATCCTTCACAGAATAAAAACTTGTATCTAAGGGTAAACCTCATACTACCCCCTTTTTTTCCGTGATCAGTGAAGCATGAAGTTGGTTCCATGGATAAATTTTTATTATGATTTTTATTTAATCATACCCTAATGTGTATTTATATAAAGTTTCATCATAATAGCATACATCTATCAACCTCAGGGTAAACCTAACTTGGGACAGACGAACGGACAAATGGACGATGGACAAACAGACGAACAGACGGACAGACCCGAACACTATATGCCCCCCTACTATCATAGGCGGGGCATAAAAAGCTTGATACAGTAATTAAATGGACACAATAAAGAGCTTGACTCAGTAATTAGCTGCACACAAACTAAGAACAATAAAAACTAGATGTTGTCGGAAACGACAGCTATCCCCGCACTCCCTGTTTGAAACAGAAAACAGTTGTTATACACCCTTGGCATATTTTTTTAATCTACCTATTGATAGTCATTATTGTTACTAAAAGAATTCTAGGATATATGGTTGCTAAGTAGAATTCCAAAAAATAAGTGGTCTTTGAGACTTTCAGGAAATTTACCAAGATTGGAATCAATATTTTTGAAATCCAGTTGATGAAAATGTTTTTCCAAAACTAAATAAACAATTTAAGTATGGTTGCTAGGTAGAATTCCAAAAAATAAGTGGTCTTTGAG
>MJUU01002473.1:33700-45716 GCA_002080025.1 Modiolus philippinarum
GTAAGAGCTACATCAAATCTGTTGACATACTGCTGAAAGCTTACATTGAGAGGAATCCAAAGAAAAAAATCCCATCAAAATCTGATGTAAAATAAAGATTTTACATGTTTCTAAAAATTGCAATTTTGGCCCTTTTGACCCCTAATAGCTTGGAAACGGTAAGAGCTATGCCAAATCTGTCGACAATCGGACATAATACTTAAAGCACACAATGAGAGGAATCAAAAGAAAAAAATCCCATTGAAATTGGATGAAAAATAAAAATTTTAGGTAATCCGCACGTTTTCAATTTTTGCCCTGTTGGGCCCTCATAGATTGGAAAAGGAACAAGTTATCAAAAATCTAATGGTGCAGCACTGTATTTATTTTTCATAAGGAATCCACTGCAAAAAACTGCATCAAAATCGGACTAAAAATAAAAAAATTAAATTTTTGAAATTGGCCCCCTTTGGGCCCCATATATCTCGTGAACGGTACATGCCACACAAAATCCAGTGGCATTCTTCTGATTGGAAATTTCCTCAGGAAGACACTGAAAGAAACCCCATCAAAATCCGATAAATAATAAAGATTCTACAGTCAAATATGTTAAAACATCAAATTTAACCCTTTTTGGCCCCTTTTTTCAAAACGGGTGGGGCCACAATGACCAAAACTAAGCCAAGCCTTCTTTTTGTGCCAAAGAACATTGTGTTAAAATTTCATAAGGATTGGTCAATTAAACTAAAGTAATTGACCAAAAACAAAAGTGTCTACAGACAACGACGACAACGACGACGACAACGATGCCGACGACAGCACAATACCATTATACGACCGCAAAAATTTTTGCGGTCGTATAAAAATGATAAAATATGTTCCCTGCTGGCTAATAAGTTCAAAATGTGCAATTTCCTCAACACAGATTCAAAGGAGAACATGACCACGTCAAACATTAATAGACAGACAGATAAAGGATGTTATAAAAACTCACATCATTTCCTCCAGGTGTGCTGAAAAAGGTTTAACAAGTTGAAAGAGGGTGACATGAAAATTATGAAAACTCCAGACCTTTCTTTTAATAATACTAATGATATAAATTATCAATAACCTGTATTTAGTTCATTAAGTACTACTTAAGTACTACTTAAGTACTACTTCTTCTTCTTCTGTTGGTTTGACTATTTTAGTATTTAAGTAACTGCGCCCTTGCTCAAATTTTTGGTATCAAAATACCCTTTTCAAGTCATAATTTTAAACATGCAATGGCGTTACTTTGTGTTTTCTGGCGAGTTAAATAAATACTTGCTTAAAAAATACTAAGGTGATTTTTTTATATTTCTTATAGGTGTGTGTATATTGATTTCAATGCTGTATCAATCAATTGGATTTTTGTAAAGTAATTTAAAAAAATCACTAAAGTTTTGATTGGATAAAGTGAAGAATATGAACATTCTGGTACTACCAGAATTGTACAATTCTGGTAGAAATAAATTTACCAGAATTGTTACCAGAATTTTCTAGAATTGCAGATTCTGGAAAATTCTGGAAGATTCTGGAATACCAGTATTGTATCCAGTATCAGGATAGAATCCTTTCTCTTCTAGAATTTTCAGAATTGTGCAATTCTAGAAGATTCTGGACAATTCTAGTATTCCAGAATTGTGCAATGCTGGAAGATTCTAGACAATTCTGGTATTCCAGAATTGTGCAATTCTGGAAAATTCTGGACAATTTTGGTATTCCAGAATTGCGCACTTCTTGATGTATCTGGACAATTTTCAGGCTCCAGATTTCTGCTAAAAAAGGCCCTGACCATCACCTGGGGTGAAATACATAATGTGAAAAAACAGACCATGTGCAACAATTTTTTCAAGCATATTGTCATGTGGGAAATATAGTCTGGCTGCATAAACTATTCAAGATTTCCTTATTTATTTATTTCTGTTGATTGCATTTGATTTGAAATGATGAGACACAAAAGTGCCTTATCTACATATATGTAATGAGTTATTAAAAATTAGGTACATGTGTGCTTAATCAAGCCACATCTAAATCATATGCCTGTGTGCTTTATCAAGCCACATCTAAATCATATGCCATTGCCATAAATGGAGAATTTTTACATCCTACCTATAAGTCTCAGTGAGACTGTACCTGAATTGTTCAGAAATTTACAACTCTGGTACTTGTACCAGAATTGCTCAAGGTACAATTCTAGCTGAACAAGCATTGTAAAATTTACAATTCTGGTTGTACCAGAATTGTTCATTATACAATTCTGGAGGTACTATACAATTCTGGATGTACCAGAATTGTTCAAATTACAATTCTGGTATTACCAGAATTGTTAACTATTACTTCTTGATGTATCTGGACAAAACCAGAATTGTATAATCTGCAATTCTGGAATTACTAGAATTGTAATTTGTACAATTCTGGAGTACCAGAATTGTCTTTCGAAATGAATAATTCTAGAATAAACATCTGTCCCAGAATTGTTCAAAAATACAAACAATTCTGGTTTACTTGAATTGTTCAGTTCAACAATTCTGGAAAAACTAGAATTGTAAAAACTCTGGTAATTCAAGAATTGTTTCAACAATTCTGGTATTCTTATTTGTACCAGAATTGTACAATTCTGGTAGTACCAGAATTGTGTTCATATTCTTCACTTTATCCGTTTTGATTAAATACTATTGGATGCATTAATATATATATTTATATGCATCTTTTGTATGGACTTGCTTAATACATTCCCCTTTTTGACATGGCTCCTCACACAAGATCCTTTTCCATCATATTTTAGTACATATTATATCCACTAATAATAGAATAAATACACATGTACTGTAGTTTCTGAGCATTGAAAGGGAGAGGGAACTATCTACCTCGCACTTTCACTACCAGAGAAATATATAATTACTGGGCTGAATATAATACATTTCATACAGTCTTAAATATTATTGAATATTTTTTAATTAAGTTATGAACCTAAAGCCCCCTAAAGGATCAATTATGCCAGGTCCGTACGTAGAACTAAGACAAATACTGCCCCAAATAGAAAAAAAAGTATGTTAAAGTAGTTACTGGCCTGCTCTCCTGGTGAGCCTTGGTGTTTCATACTGATCAAATTCAAGATATATACTGATATCTGTCAGTACTACAATAACGCCCCGGAGTATTTGGGGCACTCACTCCTAATTTTTATCATTAAGTTTTTATCCATTGTTATGAAAAATGAAATTATGAATTAATTGATGCTACAATAAAATTTAATTTCAAAATTAAAAATATGCCGACTTTTCAATATGTTTATTTTTTTGTTGTTTTTTGGGTTTTTTATTTTTGTTTGTTTTGTTTTGTTTGTTTGTTTGTTGGTTTTTTGTGGAGGGGCTATATTAACTAAGCAGTAACGTCTGTATTTAGTTCCTTTAATTTTATTATAAAAACGCAATCAAAAATAATTTTGAAACATAAAATAATGAAATTATGTATAGTTATAAACAATTCAATTTTGGATTAAACATATACTTACTTTTCATATTTTTAGAGGGGACAACATAAATTCAAACATAGAAAGCAGCCACAGCCTGCTAAGCTCACCTCGTTGCGAAGCGTTGTCACATTTATACATGTCAGTAAACAGGAATGGACTATAATAATTCTTTTTAATGGATTCATTCATGCATGAAATATAGGTCACAGTCAGAATCCGAAGCATGCATTGTTGTTGTCATCCACAAATGTCTCATACATACCAATATGGTTGATGTGGGACATGTCAGTAAGCTGGAATGGACTTAACCATTCTACCTAACCAAGCGGCTCATGTGTAAAATATAGGTCAGAGTCAGCATCCGAAGCATGCATTGTTGTTGTAATCCCCAAATTCATCATACATACCAATATGGTTTATGTGGGATATGTCAGTAAGAGGGAATGGACTTTAACAATTCTACCTAACCAAGTCGCTCATGCGTAAAATATAGGTCAGAGTCAGCATCCAAGGCATGCATTGTTGCTGTCATCCCCAAATGCATCATACATAACAATATGGTTGATGTGGGACATGTCAGTAAGCAGGAATTGACTTTAACCCTTCTTCCTAACCGGACGCCGACGCCGACGCTCGGGGTATCACATAATCCCCCCTCACTTCGTGAGGTGAGCTAAAAATAACTTTTGTATATCTAGTCTTTTAGTTATTTATAACAAATCCAATTAAAAAAAACTTTGAACAAGATGTGTTTGTGAAGCACTATGCCCCCAGTAGCAACCATGTCTTCACTACAAAATTAATGCTAAAAATGCAATCACTAAGGTTAGGTAGACATTTGTACTATGCTCCATTAGATCTAATCACATACAGAATATCAATCACTAAGGTTAGGTAGACATTTGTACTAAGCTCCATTAGATCTAATCACATATAGAATATCAAGCCTCTTGCAATTGTAATTAACAAGCTAAAAGCAAAATCTAGATTTGGACCTTTTGGCCACTGTGAGCTTTACCTTTGATCTGACCTTAAAGAAATTTGTATAATGGTGTTCTGCTTTATAAGATCAATATACAGGCCAAATATGAAGGTCCTATCACATATTGTCAAAAAGATATAGGCAATGTTAAAGTTTTCACATTTTCACTCAGTGGCCTTGACCTTCATCCTGACCATTTTTTTTTTGTGGATTTGTACTAAGCTCCATTAGACAATGTTAGATCTATTCACATATATAGAATATGAAGCCTCTAGCAATTGTAATTTAAGAGCTAAGCAAAATCTAGATTTTGACTTTTTGACCTCTGTGAAGATGCATAATTAATGCTGTTCAGTTTCATAAGATCAATATGCAGGCCAACTATGAAGGTCCTACCACATATAGGCAATGTTAAAGTTTTTGTTAAAGTTCGCAAATTTGCACTCGGTGACCTTGACCTTGACCTGACCCACATTTTTTTGGTTTATTTGTATTAAGCTTTATTAGATCTATTCACATATAGAATATGAAGCCTCTATCAATTGTAATTGGGGAGCTAAAGCAAAATCTAGATTTTGAGCTTTTGACCTCTGTGACCTTGACCTTTGATCTGACCTTATGGAAATTTGTATCATGGTGTTCAGCTACACATGATCAATACACATACTAAATATGAAGGTCCTGTCACATGTGGTTTAAAAGTTATGAGCCAGTTTAAAGTTGCAGACAGACACACAGACACACAGAAGGGCAAAAACAATATGCCCCCAAGCTTTTTTGGGGGGGAGGGGCTATGTAAACTAAACAGTAACTTCTGTATTTTATTCATTCAGTTATATTAGAATAAAATTAGAATTTGAAAATACTTTTCGAAATTAAAGTATATTTTTGCGCCTGAAACCAGTCAGGAATATGTTGGTCATTAGCTTGTCCTTGTCTTCTTATAAAATTTTAGTTTCTTGATATTTGAGTTATTGGATGTGGTTTATTTCCACTGATTTATTAACTTTTTTACCTTTTTGGGCCATTTAAGGCTTGCTATATGGTGTGAGGTTCATCACTGTGTTGAAGACCGTACAGTGACCCCTAGATGCTTTGTTTTGGGTCGTTTTAACCTGGATATGGGATGTTGTCTCCTTGAGATTTACTCCATTTCCTTTCCATATTGTAATGAAATGAATTATGAAATAATTCATGGACTCCGGTGGTTTGTTGGAGTTTTACACATGGGTGGCTATTATTTTTCATTAATATTTTACCCAGAGCGTAGCATGGCGGAGCAAGGGGTAAAATAAAGGAAAATAATGGACACCCATGTGTAAATCAACTAAAAACCACAGGCGAACATGAATTATTTCCATTCTAATAAGACATTTAATGATCAAACAACAACAGCCATTACATAAGTTTAACTGACGTTATTGTGCACAAAGCATATTATGATGTCATCAATTTCAGCGTTAAGACTGTTGTGACATTGCTCATAATGTTATTGGAGATTTTCATATGGCTAGTCATCATGGTTTCCATTGTTCCCATATTAGAATAAAATTTATAAAATCATGAACATTATGAAATGAATAAAATTTAAAAATCATTTCAGAATTAGAAAAATGAAATGTATTATTCAAATATAAAATTTTAAAACTTCATTTTGGATATGCTTTTATTTTGTTTTATCCAGATAAATTTGAACAAGAGTTATTTCCCTTCAAGAGACAGGATACATGAATACCGAGTTAGTGAAAGGTTTTTGTATTTTTATTGCAATTAAATACAGATCGTAAATCCTATTGGCATTAGAAGGTAACTAGAGGCTCAGAGACGGAGCCTGTATCGCTCACCTGACAAAACACTTCTATGCCATGCATGACCAAAAATGATCATGTTTTTTTACCAATGGGGTAGGGTGTTTAGGTATGTTCTCAATTAGCACCCGTGTGTTTTGTCTGATCCTATTGAAATGAGTAATTTTTGCAAAGGACCTTCTATACATACCTGTTAACCTTCTGAAACCCAATTGCAGGAGATCTCCTGCAATCCAGTTTCAAATTGCAGGAGATTTTGCGTAACACCATTTTCGACTATTGTTTCCGAGTTCACAGCTCATCCTCTGTCAGTTAGATTATCTTATTTCATACATTTTGATATCTATTCTCTTTTCATTCATATACAAATGTGTTATATCTCTGAAAAGATTTATCCACTACACTATGTCATTGATGTCCACTAAAGTTTAGCAGTCTAAAATGTCTAGCCAGTCATGGTGGAAATAAGAATAGATCAGTATATATCAATAAATAGCTAAAATCTCTATTTTTAAGTTCAACAAAACCAAACAATATTGTGAAAATGTCCATAGATATTGTTTCAGAGAATGTAATTTAGAAAATTTGCAAAATATTTTAACAAATTGGGGTATTTCAGTGTCAACACAAAAATCTTAAGGCCATTATTTGGGAAATGGAAAATTTTATAAGGGAGGTAATTAGCGGTACGTATCAAAATAACTTTGCTGATTACTTGTGTAACCAGAGAGCATGAATCTCCTCACAAAATTGCAATGGTCTCCTCTGGGGATCGAACCCGGGACCTCTAGCACTTCAGCCAGCCACCTAACCGAATGAGCTAAAGAAATATTCCATTAGCTCAGTCGATCTTTACTGGCTATATATCTACTCCCTACTACAGGAGGTAGGCTGTCCTGTCACACTTCCCCCACCTCGAGAGTCATACTTGCTATGTATGACTAACAACACACAAACCCTGGTTAGCTCCATCTAACCACCGTTGGTTTTTTAGCTGGGCGCCAAATGTAACCAGAGAGCATGAATCTCCTCACAAAATTGCAATGGTCACCTCCAGGGATCGNTGCAGTGTAGGACCTTTCTACTTGGGTGTAGAAGTCTTTGTTCCTTGCAGCCTGGACATCTGTAGCTTGTTTCAAGTTATCCATGTTGACACACAGAAAAGTCTTTCTACCTCTTAGTTTCATTACGTACCAACCGGCTGGTTGGTCTAAGACTATCTTTTCTACCAACATTGGATTTGGTCTTGCCACAGGATTAGCTGTTGTTACTGCTGGTTCCTTTCCGTCATCGACTGTAGGTGATGTTCGACCCTCGGCGCCGATAATGGCGGGATCGTCTTGTGGCTCTGGTGTCGATGTTGGTAAATCTTCTGTCTCTTCAGATGCATCAGACTCCACTATCCGACTCCATGTTGATCACAGAGTCGGCAGGGTCCCTTCGTCCTTCATCTTGTGTGGGGGGAGCAGGTTCACCAATCTCCTCAGTTGTTGTAGTCGGTGGTATGGACGACTGTGTCTGCTTTCGTCGTAAATATGCCTGGAGACGGCGGTTATTCCGATCCTGTCTCGCCTTGGATGATTTCTTTTTTCTAGGCCCGCCATTAGAACTCGTCTTTGTTTGTGTGTTGTCCTCCTTCTTGACCCCACGCCATCGTATTTTCAAAGTGCAGTTTCCACTCCTCTTGGCTAGATACCAATCGGCGGTACTATCCTCAATTACTTCTAGGACTGCGGTAATCTCGGAAGGTAGGTGCATGGTTACATGCTATTCACTACGTGACCGCTGGCATGTTGTTTGCGATAAATCAAAACGCATTTTGGCATGTTGTTTCAATGAGCAATTTGCGATAAAAAAAATGTCATTGATGTCCACTAAAGTTTAGCAGTCTAAAATGTCTAGCTAGTCATGGTGGAAATAAGAATAGATCAGTATATATCAATAAATAGCTAAAATCTCTATTTTTAAGTTCAACAAAACCAAACAATATTGTGAAAATGTCCATAGATATTGTTTCAGAGAATGTAATTTAGAAAATTTGCAAAATATTTTAACAAATTGGGGTATTTCAGTGTCAACACAAAAATCTTAAGGCCATTATTTGGGAAATGGAAAATTTTACAAGGGAGGTAATTAGCGGTACGTATCAAAATAACTTTGCTGATTACTTGTGTAACCAGAGAGCATGAATCTCCTCACAAAATTGCAATGGTCACCTCTGGGGATCGAACCCGGGACCTCTAGCACTTCAGCCAGCCACCTAACCGAATGAGCTAAAGAAATATTCCATTAGCTCAGTCGAACTTTACTGGCTATATATCTACTCCCTACTACAACGGAGGTAGGCTGTCCTGTCACACTTCCCCCACCTCGAGAGTCATCATACTTGCTATGTATGACTAACAACACACAAACCCTGGTTAGCTCCATCTAACCACCGTTGGTTTTTTAGCTGGGCGCCAAATGTAACCGGAGAGCATGAATCTCCTCACAAAATTGCAATGGTCACCTCCAGGGATCGAACCCAGGACGTCTAGCACTTCAGCCAGCCACCTAACTGAATGAGCTAAAGAAATATTCCGTTAGCTCAGGCGATCTTTACTGGCTATATATCTACTACCTACTACAATGCAGGTAGGCTGTCCTGTCACACTTGTAATTATTGTCACTGCTGACTGTAGTATATCAGCACTTAGAACAATGGACAATTAAATTACTGTTGACATGTTTTGGTTACACCTCGTATGAAATTGTTATCTGTTAAAAGATGTGTTTCCTATCTATAATTGGATGTCTGGTTTATACAATGTTTTATATGTCAAATGTTGATATGATGCTTTAGTTAATAAACATGATAAAATGTAGTCTAGTATTAAAGACGTATTTTGTGCCTAGAGTGCGAACCCTACACTGACTGATTGCAATAAAAACAACACTTGTTATCATTACTGTCCCAATCAACAATAATTAATCAGTCTAATTAACAAAAATTGTTTACCTGTAAAATAAGTGTTACCTATGCTGATTGACAAAAAATCAATAACTGACATGTACGATAATTTCACCGGCAGTTTGACAACATATGATTGCAGTAGATTTTGCAGGAGACATTCACAAAAACGGGAGATTTGTGTCTCCCCACCGGGAGATCATCTCATTGTAGGAGAAATATATGTTTTGTGCCAAATTGTGGGAGTCTCCCGCAGAAATTGGGAGGGTTAACACCTATGCTTCTATACATTTAGCATAATTTGCTTTAATTGTTTTGCGAGAAGATGATGAAAAGGATGGTTTTCTCATACTGTTCTCCAATGTTAAACTATGTTTTGCACTTGAGGCAATGTTTTTTGTCGGATTGAAATGAAATGTGCAATTTTTGTAAAGTACCTTCAGTCATCATTCCTGTAAAGTTAGGTTGAATTTGCTTCTGTTATTTCAGAGGAGTAGATGAAAATTTGATTTTCCATAGCCTAGGGCATATGTAGGGTCCTATGTTAAACCATGTTCTGTGCTGGCCGCCATGTTTTTCTTCGGATCGGAATGAAATGAGCAAACTTTGTTAAGGACCTTTAGTACATCACTCCTGTAAAGTTTGGTTAAATTTGCTTCAGCCTTTTCAGAGCAGAAGATGAAAATATGATTTTTCCCATAGGGTCCTATGTAAAACCTAAAGTTCCGCGCAGGGGGCCATGTTTTTTATCAGATCATAACGAAATGAGCAATCTTTGTAAAGGACCTTCCATTCATCATTCCTGTAAAGTTTGGTTGAATTTACTTCAGTGATTTCAGAGGAGTAGATGAAAATGTGATTTACCCATAGGGTCCTATGTTTAACTATGTTCCGTGCTGGCGGCCATGTTTTTCGTCGGATCAGAACGAAATGAGCAATCTTTGTTAAGGACCTTAAGTACATCATTCCTGTAAAGTTTGGTTCAATTTGCTTCAGCCTTTTCAGAGCATAAGATGAAAATGTGATTTTTTTCCCATAGGGTCCAATGTTAAACCTAAGTTCCGCGCTGGCAGCCACATTTTTTATCGGATCGGAATGAAATGAGCAATCTTTGTAAAGAACCTTCCATATATCATTCCTGTAAAGTTTGGTTGAATTTGCTTCAGTGGTTTAAGAGGAGTTGATGAAAATGTGATTTTCCCTTAGGGTCCTATGTTAAAACATGTTCCGTGCTGGCGGCAATGTTTTTCGTCAGAGCGGAACGAAATGAGCCATCTTTGTTAAGGACCTTCCATAAATCATTCCTGTACAGTTTGGTTGAATTTGCTTCAGTGGTTTCAGAGGAGAAGATGAATATGTGAAAAGTTTAACGGACGGACGGACGATGGACGCCAAGTGATGGCAATAGCTCACACTGACCCTTTGGGTCAGGTGAGCTAAAAATATATCAAATTACTTGAATTGAAACAAACAATTACATAAAAAAACGTAAAATAAGATAATTTATGTTTTTTGTTTCCCAGGTCGAGAAAACCGTCTCAGGCTCTTGGGGATCAATAAACAAAAACCGACACTCCTTATAATATAGATTTTGAAAATAATGTATACAGAACAAAAATACAACATATTCTACTTAGGGATATTGTAAGCGTACTTTCTTTCCAGCATGCAGAATTTCCGGGTAATAAACAAGCAATTGTATTTCTACTTTGCCTTTGGTGTTTATTCATTCACGGTCAGTACTCCATTGTGATTGGGTAACGGGTCCGTTCGCCCACTATACACGTTCGCCCAGGGTCCGTTCGCCCCGAAAGTGGGTCCGTTCGCTCCCCATATAAAAGTCAAGTTTGTTTACTTTGCAATTATCATCCAGCAGCAGGAAATTCCGAATTATTAGGCCGGAAAATTGAGCTCAGAGTATTCGGACTTTTCCGACCTAAAAATAAAAATTTTCATGTAAAAACAGACAAAATTGTCAAATTTCCGAGCTTATTTCCGAATTTTGCTTGGAATAGGTCAGAATTCCGAGCTAAGGTCAGAAAATAGGGCGGAATTCCGTGTTCAGGTGGGAAAAGTGGTTGGAATTGTCCGAATACTCTGTACTGAGCTCGGAAAATAGGTCGGAATAGTCCGAATACTCCGAACTGAGCTCGGAGAATAGGTCGAAAATCCAAATTTAGCTCAGAATTTTTTTCCGACCTAAGAAATAAGCTTGGAGATTTTTTTCCAACCTTCTGAATGAGCTCGGAATTTTTTTCCGACCTCAAATTAGCTTGGAATTATTTTCCGACCTCTTTTTAAGGCCTTAGGGTATACATGTGTAATATACATGTGTACACAGAAGTAAACAATGTTTTAAAATTATATAATTTCCTAGTCATGCTAGTGGCAGTGTTTTTAATTATCATACAAAGTTATTTGAAGATTATATAAATTATCTTATTGATTAACATATTATTCCTGCAAAAACTGTGGAGGGGTTGGAAAGAATATATTTTTATGAGTGATTGGGTTTGTTGTAAATTTTGCACATTCATTCTTTAATCTAATTCTTTACAAAAATTTGAATGAGAGGTGAGAAATGAATAAATAATTCTACAAAATATTTATCATGTTTATTGATTAAATAGCAAATATATTTTTATTTCATTTATTAAGATTTTGTAAGGAAACCAGTATAAGTACATGGCTGACTTCATCCATCTGATCAAACAAATATGTGTATTTTCTTTTGTCTTTATAGGTTTAACAAGAACAATGAAAAAATATTCAAATAAAAATAAAGAAGAATTTTCACT
>MJUU01002473.1:62834-77175 GCA_002080025.1 Modiolus philippinarum
AAAAAATAATGTTAATTTTGAAAAAAAATATTGTGTTGATACACGTGTAAAAGATAAATAAAATTTCTGTCCAGAAAAAAAAAACCATAACCCCCCCTTTTCAGGTTAAATGGTCGGTCCCTAAGGATAAGGATTTATTGCCTTCCTGAATGAGGGAATTTCTTAAGATTTTGTCATCTGAAATCCGAAGTGATGAAAATGTGAAAAACGTTATTTTCAGAAGATCTATCTTTGTTATTTCCTGCAAAAAAACTTATGCAATTTGCTTATCAATATTGAATTATCTAGGAATTAAAGTACCACAGTTCGCGTGAACACGTACAAATTTGAACATCGCGCCGTCTATGATGCTGAAATTACTATGGTTGCTATGGAAAACGAGATCTCGTTGCCCAAACGCCTTATCGATGAAATCGGTCACTTTTGAAAGAGAGAACGAAAAATCCTTTTTATTACTTTGTTTTCAAAATTTTTTAACTCTGTTTATTACAGATGTATCAAATACAATTTTGTAATTCTCCATTCATGTTAAATTTTGCTACATGAGCTCCATGAAGATACAACTACCTTCCATTGCGCTACGCGCGCTTAATCCTACACTTCATAACGGAAGAAAAATAGAAACACGGTATACAGAATATGATGATACTGGATAAGGATCACATAGAATTTGAGAAATAATTAGAATATCCTTGAAAAATCTTTGAATTTTTAAATATCAAAATAGTGACAACCCTGATGCAACCTGTCTCACAAGGCAATATTGTGGCAATATATCAAGGAAATGAATTGAAAAGAAGCTATGTAAATTATTTGAATGAAACACAGCCAATCAAAGATTGCAATCCCACTGCTTCCCCTTCTTTGACCCCCTATCCTTTTATAAAAAGACAAGTGTTTTTGAAACTAAATTTCTTTCTGTTAAAACAATCATTGTTACTGTAGAATACCAAAAAGATATGGTTGCTAGGTAGAATTTCATAAAATTACAGGTTTTTGACAATTTCAGGAAATTTGCCAAAATTAGGATGTAAGTTTTTTGCAATCTGACTATTGAAAATCATCAAAAAAGATATGGTTGCTAGGTAAAATTCTAAAAAGTAATGGTCTTTGAGAGTATCAGGTATTAATCAAAATTAGACTTAAAGATTTTTGCAATCTGACTAATGAAATTGATTGTCACTAAAGTAAAGAATTGAAAAAGATGCAGTTGCTAGGTAGAATTCCAAAAAGTAATGGTCTTTTAGAGTTTCCGGAAATTTACCAACATAACAATCATAGATTCTTGCAACCTGAGAACTGAAAATCATCATTATTACCGTAAAGAATTGAAAAAGATATGGTTTCTAGGTAGAATTCCAAAAAATAATGGGTCTGTGAGAGTTTCAGGAAAATAACCAAAATTAGAATCAAAGTTTTTTACATTCTGACCATTGAACATGATCATTTAAATTAGTATTCATAAAATAAAAGATATGGTTGCTAGGTAAAATTCCAAAAAGTAATTGGTCTTTGAGAGTTTCAGGAAATTTACCAAAATTAGAATCATATTTTTGAAACCCTACTGTTCATACCAGCTGATGACATTAAAAAGTTGCTTAATTATATAAAACTTCATGTTGGAATTTCAAAAATTTTTTAGTCTTTGACATTTTCAGGAAATTTACCAAATTTGGAAGCAAAGTCAAAATTCTAAAAGCTTGATACGGATTCAAAGAGCAATTCCAATAATTGCTCATGAAAATATATACCACGAATGAAAATTATACATAGAGTTCCAGTTGTATGATGAGTAATGATTGTTTTACATTTTTTCTGCCCCTTAAGGGCATGCCCCCAGGGGTCAACCCAAAGTTCACTATCATTAGTAAATGAGATGCATATAGTGGAACTTGCATACAAAGTTTCAGCTTCCAACCATGAATACTTCAGAAGATTTTGCTTATTACTGGATAGCTCGAAGTACAATTTTGCTTATTTTCCACCCTGAGGGCAAATTTCAAAATTATGACACCTTCTGCACAGACAACTTTTATAGTGTTACTTATAAATGTATTACAAGGTCTCTGTGATTAAAGGTGTAAGAGGAGTTCCAGCTGAATTGATTTTTTTCATTTTTTGGACCCCTAGAGGCCATGCCTTGAGGGGTCATACAAAAATTCTGACACCCTCTGTGAAGTTGCTATATATAATGCAAGTCAATTCCTGAGTTTCAACTTTCTAGCCCGAATGGCCTTGGAGATTTCTTCAATTATTGAATATGGCGAAAATTCGTTTTCACCCATAATTTGCCCATAGGGTGTTTGACAGAAATTCCGAACCCAAAGTGCACTAATTTTAGATCATACTCGAGTATGGTACCAAGTTTTAAATTTATATCTGTTATAGTTCCAGAGCTATCATGGAGCATTACAAACACAGGTACATACAGACAGACTGCATAACATAAACCCCTGCTTTTTGCTAAGAGGGGGGATAAAAATGCACTTTGGTTTCGGATAGTGAGGGATCACAATTACATAGGAGCAGATACAGGGAACACTATACATAATGATAATCCACAGTTTCTATTCAGAGAAGTTAACTTTAAAATGGACTGTACTGTGATACATTAGTGTCCTTCTGTCTTTTCTTTTGTCTATCTACAAATAGGAATCTTAATTTAGAAAATGTGTCAATATTATTGTGTCGCCTGTGTTCACGCAGTGGCGACATATAGGGATCACTATCCGTCGTCTGGCGTCATCTTCGTCGTCGGCGTCACAAAAATTTCTGTCACAGTTTTCTCAGGAACTATGTATCCAAGCTTTCTGCAATTTGACATGGAGTATCAGTATGGGGACCTTTACCGTGTAATAGAGTTTGGGATCTCTTGCATGCCCACTTCCTGTTTGACGGAACTTAGAATATTTTTTGCCTCTTGAAAATTTCTGTCACATTTTTCTTAGGAACCACAGATCCCAGCCTTCTACAATTCAGTATGGAGTATCAGTATGGGGACCTATACCGTGTAATAAAGTTTGGGATCTCTTGTATAGCCACTTCCTGTTTCATGGAACTTTTAGTTCGCCTCAACGAAGTTAAGGAGGACTATTGGAGTACCCCCGGCGTCTGCGTCTACGTCCGCGTCCGCGTCCGCATTTAGGTATATATCTTGGTAACTATGAAGGGTAGGATCATCAAACTTTGTATACAAATGCATCTTGGGCTATCTCACAGCCTCCAAGAAAATTGGGTCTCTTTGACCTATATTTTCCGCTTGAATGACTTGCATTCAAGTTTACGTCCGAGTTCAGATCTCAGTCACTATACATGGTAGGATCATGTAACCTTGCATATGCATGCATCTCTGATAGTAGGTCAGCATCCAGGCAAAATTAGGTCACTTTGACCTATATTTTCCGCTTGAACAACTTACATTCAAGTTTAAGTCCGAGTTCAGATCTCAGTCACTATACATGGTAAGATCATCTAACCTTGCATATGCATGCATCTCTGATGGTAGGTCAACATCCAGGCAAAATTAGGTCACTTTGACATATATTTTCTGCTTGAACGACTTACATTCAAGTTTACATCCGAGTTCAGATCTCAGTCACTATACATGGTAGCACCATGTAACCTTGCATATGCATGCATCTCTGATGGTAGGTCAGCATCCAGGCAAAATTAGGTCACTTTGACCTACATTTTCCGCTTGAAGGACTTACATTCAAGTTTACGTCCAAGTTCAGATCTCAGTCACTATACATGGTAGGATCATGTAACCTTGCATATGCATGCATCTCTGATGGTAGGTCAGCATCCAGGCAAAATTAGATCACTTTGACCTACATTTTCCGTTTGAACAACTTACATTCAAGTTTATGTCCGAGTTCAGATCTCGGTCACTATACATGGTAGGATCATGTAACCTTGCATATGCATGCATCTCTGATGTTAGGTCAGCATCAAGGCAAAATTAGGTCACTTTGACATATATTTAATGCTTGATTGATTAAGATTCAAGTTTTTGGATGAGTTCAGATCTCAGTCACTATACATGGTATAATCTTGTAACCTTGCATATGCATGCAACTCTTGATGGTAGGTCAGCATCTAGGCAAAATTAGGTCACTTTGACCTATATTTTATGCTTGATTGATTTACATTCAAGTTTTTGGATGAGTTCAGATCTCAGTCACTATGCATGGTAGATTGATTGTAACCTTACATATGCATACATCTCGGATGGTAGTTCAGCATATGCATCCAGGCAAAATTGCCATTGGGTTACTCTGACAATGTGCCAAATCGAGGCGAACTCTGTAATCGTTGATTACCTATGTTTGTCGAATGGTGTCACAAAAAATTTCTGTCACATTCTACTCAGGAACCACAATTCCCAGCCTTCTGTAATTTAGCATGGAGTATCAATATGGGGACCTATACTGTGTAATAGAGTTATGAATCTCTGCCATGCCCACTTCCTGTTTGACTGAACTTAGAATATTTTTTGAGTCTTGAAAATTTCTGTCACTTTTTCTCAGACATCACATATCCCTGCCTTCTGCAATTTGGTATGGAGTATCAGTATGGGGACCTATAATGTGTAAGAGGGTCTGGGATCTCTTTCATGCCCACTTCCTGTTTGACGTAACTTACTTATAGTGTTATTACGCAGGCGACACATGTCTTCCGTGGAAGACTTACTACTAAGTTGAAATTAAGGAAAAGGTTTGGTAATGAGAGAAGAAAATTTCATCTTTGGGCAGTTTTGTACACATTGAAGTTAGCCTGTACTATTATGTGACTTTTGATACAGATTTTTGGAGGATGTAATAAAGGATAGCTGATATCATTATCATAATAGCGTGACAATGCAGGACAAAAGATGACTTCTGCATTATACATGCAAAATTCTTGTAGTTATTACTAAATACATGTATATCATAAATAGAAATATATCCCTGTTTGAAATGCTGCAATTGTATTGTGCTGCATTCAGTGTAAACCCTCTGTAGAATTAGAAAGAAACAGTTAACTATGTAGATGATATTTGCTGTAATTTTACAGAAAGAAGATGCAATGAAGTTAGTGAGGAATGCTATTGCAGGTGGTATCTTTAATGATTTAGGATCAGGCAGTAATGTAGACTTGTGTATCATAACAAAAGATAAAGTGGAATATCTACGTCCATATGATGAGGCCAATCTTAAAGGACAAAGGTTTGTTTGTACTTGTGTCACATTAAGCTTAGTTTTGACTTGGTTGTTTCTTCAATGAGAGTTAATCAAAGATTTCATGGTAGCCTAACTAACTTTTGATCCAATCTCCTGATTAGCCACCGTTCTTTGAAATTTATTTTCCTAAAGAAATCTTTTAATAAATTTGTTTTACCAGATAGAAAAAATTACTGATGACACATTAATTGTTAAGGAGGGGCAATTGAAAATGTGATAGCATCCAGACAACATTTATTTTTTTTTTTATAAAATCTTTATAAAAAGTATTGAAAACTTCCTCGAAGCCTAATCTATAGTGCATTTGACCAAAATTTAGGCCCATTCCCTATTGGCAAAAAAAAATAGCTTTTTCTTCCAAGAATTAAAATTTCCAAATTATGTTTTGTCCAACAATGTCTTTTTCATATTTTGAATACTAGAAATAGACTGGCACCTATCAGTTAGCAATAACTAGTCACCAGATATTGTGGTAATGAAAGCTCAGGAGGAATTAAAAATGGTGCCTTTATTTGCATTTTTGTTTTTCACTTACTTACCTATATAAAGATCATATGGGATACCAGATTGCTTATTTGATGATGTAATGTCATTGCACAATTTACAAAGAGGTTAGTTTATAAAGGCACAGAAGTCAGAAATTTTATCAATATTTCATCACAATTTGAAATAGAGAAGCTGTTCCAGTAATGTATGACTATGTGCATGAAACTTCCATGTGTCAGGCTTTATATTTAGTCTTCTACCGGCTTCGCCGAAGGGGACTTTAAAAGTTTGCACTCCGTCAGTCCGTCCGTCAGTCTGTCACACTCAGTTTTCCGGACTTTTTTCCCATACTATAAGAGATATTCATCTAATATTTGGTATGTAAGTCTACCACCACAAGTTACAGATCAAGGTTGAGTTTGGTTCCGGTCCATTGATGTTGGATGGAGTTATGGGCCTTTGACTTAGAAAATTTTGGTAAAATATAGGTTTTCCGGACTTTTTTTCTAAACCGTTCCAGATATGAAGCTAATATTTGCTATGTGAGTCTACCACTATGAGTTACAGAGCAAGTACGAGTTTGGTTCCGGTCCATTGATTTTGGACGGAGTTATGGGCCTTAGACTTACAAAATTGTGGTAAAATATAGGTTTTTCAGACTTTTTTTTCTTAACCGTTCCAGTTATGAAGCTAATATTTGCTATGTGAGTCTACTGCTATGAGTTACAGATCAAGTTTGAGTTTGGTCCTGGTCCATTGATTTTGGACGGAGTTATGGGCCTTTGACTTAGAAAATTGTGGTAAAATATAGGTTTTCTGGACTTTTTTTCTTTAACCGTTCCAGATATGAAGCTAATATTTGCTATGTGTGTCTACCAGTATGAGTTACAGAGCAAGTTCGAGTTTGGTTCCGGTCCATTGATGTTGGATGGAGTTATGGGCCTTTGACTTAGAAAATTGTGGTAAAATATAGGTTTTCCGGACTTTTTTTCTAAACCGTCCCAGATATGAAGCTAATATTTGCTATGTGAGTCTACCACTATGAGTTACAGATCAAGTTCGAGTTTGGTTATGGTCCATTGATTTTTAGTGTTCGTCATGAACACTTTAGCTATCGGTTCAGCTTGAATTGGATTAAAATAGATGTTGCAGGGCGGGAAACTTTTAAACAGGTTAAAAAGTCTACTAATAAAATTGTAAATAATACAGTTAACTTACTGAATAATCGGGTAGAATGTTACATACTATTGTCCTGAAATGGTTAAAATGTTTGAACACAGCTAAAGTGGGAATTGAGGTGCTTAATGGCTTTCAAGTGATGGCGGATTGAAACTAAAACGTAGGTGTCGAATAGGCTTGAGTATACAGTACGAGATGTTTATAACACACCCAAACCAATTTCAATTATTATTTCGCTGTTATTAAACTTATTAAATTTCCTGCATTGAGAAATTCAACGATTATCGAGTACATTATTAAAACGAAAATAGGGCCTATTTGTTTCACGCGTAGGAATATAAAAAATAAAAAAAAAGTATCAGGATAATCTTCGAAGATGTCAAAATGGTTTCTTTTATATGAAAGTTGTTGCACATTTTTAAAATTTTTCATGATGTTTTGATACGTCAACTGCAGCGGTACAAACCCGAATATAATATTCCACTCGTCAGTCTTGATCAGCCGCTAGAGGGCAAAGAATGTTATTTGTTCACCTTTTCGATATGTTTTGATTTGAGACAAACAGCACACATACCAGTAACTAGACGTAACTATATGCCTCTGTTATGATTCTACAGTAATCAGAAATGGGACATGTTGGACTGAGTGAAGGATTCTCGATTATTTCATTGCTTCGGTAGAAATGTCAAATTTCCACTCCATGCAAATGTACGTTAATTTGCGTGTGGATATATGTTATTCGGGAATCTTCACAGGGAATATGAACCGGTATCCCCTGTGAAGCCCGAATAACTTATATTCTGCTAGAAGTGCTATAATTTTTCTTTTAAGAGTGTTTAAAGATCGTGATTTTGCTACCACGGGGATACGGTCTCATATCCCCTTTGACAGGGTAACCAATCAAATTTCAGAATTTACCTGGACATTTCACTTCAGCAGAATATAAATAACATGATGCATTTATATGTACATGTTGGTAGTTTTGTTTTCTCTGATTGGCTCATTTTACTTGTCAGAACTTTATAATTTTTATTGAATTTGTCAATTCATGTTCAAAAATTCGTTTTGCATAATCGCTTTATATGTTCTCGAGGGGGAATTGCATTTTAAAAATGTACGTAAAGAGTGGCCTATCGGTGGTATTTTGTGATCAAAGACTGGAATTATGGCACATTTTCTGCATCGTTTTAAGTGAATTTACAAACCAATAAATACAACAAAGTTTGAAACAATTGACCTGTGACGGCTGTAATATCACTCTGGCCATTGTAAACTTCTAATTGGCGTGACGCTATGCATGAAATCAAGAAATGTCCATTTTTCCTAGAATTTGTCGGCATGTGTCTGAAACATTTGGATATCCTCTGCATCTGCATGAAAATATTTAGGTGTATCAATATTCCACATGGTGACCTGTACCTTGATTATCACACTTCTGGAAGAAGAATTCAAGTGGAGGTCGTTCAGGTGGCTTATACAGCAGTGTTAAATGGTAAATTCACATTTCCTTAGAATTAAAAAGGTTAATAATTCATATCCCTAAAACAACGCTCGTAATTTAGGAAGTTGTCACACTCCTAACAAATCTTGTTCAATATTAGGAAAGTAAGTAAGCAAATTTTATTTATAGTCGGAATCATATATACAAATAACATACAAACATGAGCTCTTAAGAGCTCTTTACCCGACTTGATATTTTAAAAACAAACAACAATAAAACAATGAGTCATGCAAATAAATATTACATAGACAAACATACACCACATAACACATACGTGTCAAAGCACACAAAATAACATCTAAAGCAAAGCAGCACTAAGTATATAAAGCACTTGATAAAAAACATAGGTATATAGCGAAAGCAACATAAAAATTAAAAGCTAGAAATAAACTGCATAGTAATTAAAAAGTAAAAGCAAAAGGGAAGCAGTTATGGGGCAGCAAGGCTTCAGTTATTGTCTACAAGAACTACATGAACATTTTTCTGAGAAACACCAAGAAGAAATAAAATTTTTAAAGGTTCCAAATGATGATAACATCCTAGCCTCATTTGGTAATGAGTTCTATAGTCTTGTGATATCATCTTTTGACTGCACAGTGGTATGCCTAAGTTTGAAATTGGTGAATTATTCAAGGTGTTGGCAGGCCTAGGGTATAGAATTTTGTGAATTTTTTTTTGTAGACACATAATTGTATTATTGTTAAAAATATATAATAAAATTTTGGGGTCATTGTGCATTTAAACGCAAAAAAAAAAATTAAATTAAAAATTGAAGGATTTTACAAAGAAATGATCAGAAAAATTTTTATATGAAAGGATACTTTAATAATCTATTATAGAGTTTGTATATAGTGTTTATCTGTTTTGAAGATTAGCTTTGAAATGATAAGAGAGATAAATTGCAAAATGTTAATTTCTTTATAGTGATATCAATATGATAATAATAATAATAATAATTATTTAGGCAAGTGCATACAGTCGTATCATGTACACATAAACAATATATAAAACAATGTTAATCAATGAATAGTTTCAAAAGTATATATATTGTAATATTGAACACATAGGATAACCAATAAGGTCAAAAAAGACTTATTTCCAATGGGGTCCTTGTTAATAATTACAAAAAATATATACCTAAAAGTCTACTCATATGTCCTATAAGCAAATACAAATAAACCTAAATGAACAAGTATTAAACAAAATGGTGGAATAATACCACTGAGACACCTTAACTTCAACACATACAAACACTTTCAGCTCTTATAGAGCTTTGATTGAAGGAGTTATGGGCCTTTGACTTAGAAAATTTTGGTAATTTTCCGGATTTTTTTTCTAAACTGTTTCAGATATTAAGCTGATATTTGCAATGTTTATAATCAACCACTTTGAGTTACTGATTAAGTTTGAGTATGGGTTGTGTCTATTGATTTTTGACGGATCGGAAAACTTTTCTTCTTTAAATTTTTTTGCTGGTATAACAAAGAATTATTCCACCTGTAGGGGACTTCTGTATTGCCTTGCAATATGATCCACACTTGTTCAACTTGAACTGAATATTGTTAAAATTTCATGATCAGAGTTCCCCCTCTAAAAATGTATCTAGCAAGTCAACACCACATCTAAGATGGCCTAGTAGGTAACACCCTATGGAACCACCAAGCAAATTAGAACTGAACTTTTTCAAAATGGTACTTACATGGTCCCTTCTAAAAAAAGGATGCAGCGAGTCTTTTCCTCATCCAAGATGGCCACCAGTAAGGAACAAAGGTTATCGTTGGACCCTGTGGAAAACACATTCAAAGATCTTCTCAGAAACTACTAGTCCCAATTCAAACCAAACAATGGTCTGTAGATAGTTACTTTCATATAAAGCTTATTGCAATGGTCATTTGATGGTTCCTTCCAGAAAAGATATTAAGCAGGTCTGCACCTAATCCAAGATGGCTGTCCGAGGGGAACATAGTTTAATGTTTGACCTATGAAAACATTAAGAATTTAGTCTCCAAAACCACTTTATTTCCAATTTGAATAAAACTTGATCACAAAAGTTCTTGGGTTGTACCCTTTCAAATTTGTGACTAGCAGATGTTCACCTTATCCAAGATGGCCACCAGCGAGGAACATAGTTGAACATTTGACCCTATTGGGAAAGCCATTCAGATCTCTTACCATCTATGTCAGCCAAGGCATTTAGTTCTCTGAAACTTCTATCTATGTCCATGGAGCAATACAGACTTTTGAGAGCCTCTTGTTCATTTTTTATTTGAATGCTCTTAAAGGTTTGCAGCGTCAAAATTGCTCACTTTCAGATTTTAATTTTAAACTTACCCCAGTAACAGGATACCTTTCACATTTTCATACTTGAGATATATGAAGATCATTAAACCGAAAAAAAACTCCATTTGTAATGCCAGTACAAATGTAACACACAATTCATGGGACATCCATCAGTTCTTTGGGGGTTTATTCATACTCAAGTATCAATAGAGATAAAATGTCCATGGTTAATGCTTCACCTCTTAAGAATTCCTTTTTTCAGATTTGTCCTAATTCTACTTGGTGTATGAACTTTTGCACTTTGTATTTTCACATAATTTCAAGTTTTTGATATCTAAAGTGGCAAAAATGTTGTCTAGTTAGAGTTAGACAAAGTGGATGTAGCAGTTTACTTTATGGCTCATTATGCCACAGTACCATTTTAATACTTTTGAGTCATTGTTTTCTTTTTTACATTACAGACAAGGTGTATATAGATATAAGAAGGGAACAACTGCCGTACTGAAATCAACACAGAAGAAGTTGGAATTTGATGTTGTTAGAACAACTGTTCGTGCTGAACCAATGGAAACATAAACATTGACCATGTTTCTTTATATGGACATTTATCATGATTAAATATAGTTTTCCTACATTTAAAATGTTCTGATATTATTGTTTACTACCAGTACTGTAGTTTCAATAAGAGGACAAAATTGTGTAGTTGTATTGTGCTATAACAGTAGGCCTGTAGCCCCAGGCTAGTAAATTTGAGGAAGGACTACTAGAACTTTTAACTTGGTAATCCTTTGGGCTAGCAAATTTTTGAAAAAATGTTTGCCCTGTTCTACGATAGTAGGACGGCATATAGTGTTCAGGTCTGTCATCTGTTTGTCTGTTCATCCATCCATCCCTCTGTCTGTCCCAGTTAGGTTTACCCTAAGGTTGAAGTTTTTTTCAGTGAAGGATGTATGCTTTTATCATTGAATATTATATGAATACACATTGGGGTATAATTAAACAAAAATCATAATAAAAATTTATCCTTGCTTCCAAACTTCATGCTTCACTGATCATGGAAAAAGGGGCTAGTGTGAGGTTTACCCTTAGGTTGAAGTTTTTTTTTTCGTGGAGGATGTATCATGAAACTTTATATGAATACGCATTAGGGTATAATTAAACAAAAATCATAATAAAAAATTACTCTTGCTACCAATTTCATGCTCCACTGATCACGGAAAAAGGGAAGGGGGGTAGTACGAGGTTTAACCTTAGGTTGAAGTTTCTTTTCTGTGACAGGTGTATGCCATTATCATTAAATTTTATATAAATACACTTTAGGATATAAATAAACAAAGCACATAACAAATATTTACCCACCAACTTCATGCTTCACTGATCACGGGAAAAAAAGGGGATAGTTTGAGGTTTATCAATAGGATTAAGTTTCTTTTCTATGAAGGATGTATAATTAATGACCCATTAAATTAAATGCCTATAAGGGTATAATTAAACAAAAATCATAATAAAAATTATATCCATGCAACAACTTCATGCTTTACTGATCACAAAATATAGCATTGTTCAAATAGTTGCAAGATGGGGCATTGTGTCAGTTAGACACATATTCTTGTTTCAAGATGTCTTTATTTCAGGCTGGTAAATCACTCCAGGACTAGTGAATTCAGGCATCATGTAGTCCTTTTGTCTACTGAGAATTTAAGTTAGTGTCAAAATCTGTTATTGTGAAGGTTTTATTCTTATGTTGTTGAATAACTTGAGGTTTTGATAATGGATGATAAAATTTCAAACTTAATAGAGTATCAGTTTTCTTGTACAAGTATTTGTATGTCGATTGCTTTTTGTTTCATAGAATCATATATATTGTCGTTCATTCCGTCCATTTTTTTATACCCTCCTAAACAAAGTTTGGGGGGTATATAGTAATCACCCTGTCCTTCCGTCCATCCGTCTGTCCATCCATGTACCTTTCCTAAACGGCTGCTTGGATTTCGATGAAATGTTACACAGTTGTAGTACACCATCTGAAGATGTGCATGAAGTATTATGGTCGCTGTCCGAAATTTTTAAGGGGAGATAATTTGTCTTTGAATATCTTCTGGAAAAAGGGGGAGGCAAACCTTGTCAGCGCATGTTCTCCTAAACGGCTGCTTGGATTTCGATGAAATGTTACACAGTTGTAGTACACCATCTGAAGATGTGCNTTAAATATTTTCTGGAAAAAGGGGGAAGCAAACCTTGTCAGCGCATGTTCTGCTAAACGGCTGCTTGGATTTTAATGAAATGTTACACAGTTGTAGTACAGCATCTGAAAATGTGCATGAAGTTTTATAGTTGGTGCCTGAAATTTTTAAGGGGAGATAATTTGTCTGAATATTCTGGAAAAAGGGGTGTGTGTGGACGAACCTTGTCAGTTCATGTTCTATTAAACGGCTGCTTGGATTTTGATAAAATGTTACACAGTTGTAGTACACCACCTGAACATGTGCATTAGGTAATATGGTTGGCTGTCCGAAATTTTGAAGGGGAGATAATTTGTCTTTTATTTTTTTCAGAAAAAAGGGGGAGGTATATCATTGCGTCCATACTTGTATTGTGTCCACATTTGTACTGTGTCCACACACACCTAAATTTACACTTGCCATATCAATTCAGGGTTCAATTAGCGGGGTTATAACTGGCTGCCATCAGCGACAGCTCTAGTTACAAATTGTTGAACTTCGTCAAGATCATATTGGCTTGGGAAAAACTCGGATGTAACTATTGAAAGTGGATTAATTCCAGCAGTGTATTCCTTCCTTTTGGATAAAATTCACTAGGGTAGAATATTCACAACATCTAATTGACCAACCACAATGGAGCACTGACCGTGACGGAATAAACATCAAGGTAGAAATACAATAGGTTGTTTATATACCCGGAAATACTGCACGCCGGAAAGAAAGTACCAATACATATTGAAAAGATACCCTGCATCCGTTAAATTAGCTTTGAGATCTGTGACCTGAAAATTAAATTTTACATACATGCTTGCCTCTTACTGATACTGCCGATGTCTACTGAAATATATGATGATTTTTGTCTCGCCCGCGAGGAAAGTCGCAAAAGCGAGACATGGTTGCAAAGTATGACGACGGCGTTAACTTTTACTAAATACAGGATATTTTGTAAACCCTTTGACGTAGGAACATCATATTTGGTCCAGTGGTAGTACTAATCAAGTGCTACCTGACGGACATAACGTTATGTGACCTTGACATATATATATATGCTTCAATTTCACGGTCTAGTGGCCATGTTAAGTTTTTCTGCTAAGTCCATATCTCAGTAACTAGAAGTGGTAGGTTGATAATATTTGGTGTGTAGGAACACGTCAGTCTGGCGGGTGACTTTTATCCTTGACCTCAATTTTAGGTCACTGTGACCTTGACTTTGACCTTTATGATAGTAAAACCATGTGCATTTCGTGTCCGGAGCAGAACTTTTATACCGTAGTACCTAGGATTATCAAACTTGGTGTGTGGATGCATTATGGGAAGGCGACGTGTCGCGTACCAAATTTAGGTCACTGTGATCTTGACTTTGACCTTTATGATAGTAAAACCATGTGCATTTCGTGTCCGGAGCAGAACTTTTATACCGTAGTACCTAGGATTATCAAACTTGGTGTGTG
>MJUU01002473.1:103190-119737 GCA_002080025.1 Modiolus philippinarum
GCAGTATTTGGCATTGCACAATATCATGTTCTTCTTTCATAATTGATGATGTTGTTATACCAAATCTATTTAGAAGTATTTCAATTGAAATTTCATATGTAAGAAGGCTTGATATCATAGTCAACGGAAATTATGTCCTTAGCTAGCTGTCAGTAACTGCGAGCATTTGTCCGGACAGTACCTGTGTGTATTGTCTTCATGTTTTATGTACTTCATTGTAAGGGTACTCGTCTTGATAAGTTGGACTTTTTTCTAGTTTGATTTTTACTGTGAGTCTTTTTGTGTATTTATTTTTAGCCATTCACCACACATAGGGGGAGGGTTTGGATCCAAGAAAACGAGTTTAACCCCACCGCAATTTTTGCGCCTGTCCCAAGTCGGGAATATGTTGGTCATTGGCTTGTCCTTGTCTTCTTATAAAATTTTAGTTACTTGATATTTGGGTTATTGGATGTGGTTTGTTTCACTTTTTTACCTTTTCGGGGCCATTTAGGGCTTACTATATGGTGTGAGGTTCCTCACTGTGTTGAAGACCATATGGTGACCCCTAGATGTTTTGTTTTTTGTCGTTTTAACCTGGATATGGGATGTTGTCTCCTTGACATTTACCCCATTTCCTTTCTTTTTCATATTTACGGTGTTTTCTGATTTTGTTAACATTTACTTTTGAAATCACAAAGATTAGAAACTCAAGACAATAGTTTGAAGATTGAGCTAAAAGTTGAGATAAAAAATAAATAAATATACAAAAATCTGTATCAAATAGTTGTACAATAACTTGAAGCTGACTAGAAACTGAAATAATGGTACTGTACCTTTCTGATACCGATGTGCCATTTAGTCTGGTAAAGATAAGGTCACTATAGATTCAGATGATATAAATATGTACTAAGCAAAAACAATCGCACTTATATTTTTTATTCGGTTTTTATCATTCTTTTCGTTTAATTTTTATTCGAGTTTTAATTAAGCATATGAAATATTTACCTGTAATTTACATGAAATCGGCGCAAATAAAGAGAAAAAAATCGGCGCAAATGAAATGCAAACCGGCGCAAATGCAAAACGACGTAGATTTAATCCCTGAATCCCAAAATGTAGGAGGAGTTTACGCCACATGTGTCAAAATCCACATGATTGGGTCTTTCTTAAAATTGACCTCATGGGGGCTCTTGTTTGCACCAAGACCCGATATAAAAAATCCGAAAGCTAATTGCGCATCTACAGACTATATACAACAATTCTACAACAAAATTAAATCCCTAAATCATAAATGTAGGAGGAGTTTGTGTCACATGCCACATGTGTAAAAATTGACATCATGGGGCCTCTTGTTTGCACCAAGACCAATATCGAAAATCGGAAAGCTTATTGCGCATCTACAGACTAATTGCAACAATTCTAAAACAAAATTAAATCCCTAAATCCAAAAATGTAGGAGGAGTTTGAGTCACAAGAAAAGTGTGACGGACGGACGGACAGACGAAGAGTATAACATTATCCCCGAACTTTCTTTGACACATGTGGCATGTGACGCAAACTCCTCCTACATTTTGGGGTTTAGGGGTCAAATTTTTATGCAGAATCATTGCATATAGTCTATAGATTTGCAATAAGGTTTTGGAATTTTGGTTCCGGCTCCAACTTCGGTAAATTTCATGAAAATGTCAAAAACACATATTTTTTTTTTTAATTCTGGCATATTATCTTATATTCTGCAAAGTGCTTGGTAAATAAACAAAATTCTGAAAATTTAGGATTCTGAAAGGCAGTTTCGATTTTGGTAAATTTCCTGAAAGTCTCAAAGACCTCTTATTTTTGGGAATTTATTTTTTTTTAAGATTTTAGAGTTTGACTGGACCAAACATGATTCTTCTCTAGTGCAGGCGACAAAGTGTTCTATGGAAATCCAATCTATTTTTTAATACTAAAGTTTTGACGTTGCTTGACTCGTGTCAGTCGTGCACCATTCATACACTTGTCTGATTTTGTTAATCCTACACTTGCATGTTGTTGTCATTTGTACACTTGACTGTAGTGTTAGTCGTACACCTGTGTGTTGCTTGACCCTTAATATAAGTCGTTGTAAGTCGTACACTTGATTTCTTGTCAGTCATTCACTTATCTATTGTTCTCAGTCGTACACTTGACTTGTTGTAAGTCGTACACTTGTCTGTTGTTGTAAGTCGTACATTTAAAGCGTTTGTTGTAAGTCGTACATTTAAAGCGTTTGTTGTAAGTAGTACACTTGACTAAAGTTGTACTTTTGAATGATGTTGCCAGCTGTACACTTGTCTCTTGTTGTTAGTCGTACACATGCTTTTGATGTCACACTTGACTGTTTTTGTCAGTCGCGTATCTATCTGTTGTTATTTGTCAGTTAGTAGTTTGCTATCGTCATCCGTACACTTGTCCCTTGTTATTGTCTGTCGTACATTTTTGTGTTTGCAGGTTTTGTCGGCCTGTAAGGACCAAATAAAAGCCCATTCTATTGACGTTAAATGATTACAAATAATTGCATTTTCTAACTAGATAAAAACGTAATATATATACATTCTTAAAACGTAGCCCCACTAAAAAAAAAATTTGGCAAAAATTTGCAGCTTATTAATGATTAAAAAACATCGATCTAATGGCTAATTTATCTGTGGTCCAAGGATTATATCTTGTTATCGTTTTTTCCAGCATGAGTGTTAAAGCGCCCTAATGGCAGGTAAAATCCCAACCAGACAATCGATTGTCATGGAAAGATTTATTGGTATTCTGAGGGAGGCCCATTACATAATAGTAGCAGGTGTTTTTTTTTTTTTGTTTCNATACTCCCATCAACAGAAATTATGTAAGCCTCGTAGCCAAGTAGAAATCATAAGTACAGTAGAACAAAAATTTACCAGTTATTTAGATATCTTGAAACAACACAAAAATTGTAATGAAGAAAAAGCAAATAAATACCATTAAAAAAAGAAACGTAGTGAAATGGAGACTAATAAAGACTGCTATTACAATCAAAGGTATACATTTTTTTTCTAATTAGTATTCAGCCATTTGAAGCAGAATCAGATATCAGAATGGTTTGTTACCCCTTTGGACATAATGGTATATTACATTTATTTTATTTTATTTCTCCATTATTATTTTTTTAAGGGACTTTAAAAAATGGACAGAGTTTAAAGGTAATGCTGCTCACATAACAATTTTGAAGACATGTAATTTTGTTAAGTTGGAATTCCCAAGTTTAGAAATAGTTCAAGTTTCCAGGAGGCTAGCTGTAGTAGCACTTGGACCTCTGAACCCAAAATAGAGCTTTTCTCCAGTTTTGAGTTTCACAACCTACTAACCAAGTCTGAAAATTGTTTGCAATTTTGTTCACAAGTAATAAATTGGAATTGAAGAATTTGAAACATTTCAAAGATTCAAGAGGTATAAATCCTGAAGTGATGGACCTCTAAGCCACAAATTGACCTTGGCCAGAGTTCTGTTCTGAATAACTCGGCATCTGTCATTTTATGTGGGAATGGGTATAAAACTATGATTAAGATACTTCTGCTCGGAAATGTATAATTGGATAAACCTTGCATTAAAAACGTTTCAGAATTTTGAAATTTGATGTCAATCAAAAAAAAAAAATAATAATAATATAAAAAAAAAATAATAAAATAAAATAAAACAAAGATGAAGATGTATTTCAAGTCATCTCTGTCCTTCAAATTTGTCTGCAAATTAATTATGAAATATTATTGAATACAATCAATATTTTGGAAAGTCAAATTTATTTTCAGGCATTTTGTAAAAAGCCTGGTTATTTTTTCAGGCATTTTGTAATCTGCCTAGGAAATTTAGTCATTTCATAAAATGCCTAAAACGTCTAGGCATTATACAAATTGCCTAAATATTCTAGTCATTCTATAAAATACCTGAATTATGAAATTGCCTGTAACATATATATGTTTTTGTATTGGTTTGCATTGGGGTGTTATATTGCAATAAATATTATCATTATGATATATACTAAAATGAAATAACTTTTTATTATAACAGAGTAAGTGCAACAATAGAAATGGCTCCTATGACAGATTCCCTGAAATGGAAGATAGGCTGGATACAGGCCTGTACAGATATGATGTTTCACAATACATATGGAGAAGAAGGATAGTAAGTTATTCACTGGTGAAAATCGACCAAAAATCGTTATTAATTTCATTTTTGTCTATAAAAACATGATAACAACGTTCTCACATCATGGGTTAAGATCAAAGAGTGAGATATTTTTCATGGATGCTATAATTTTTTTCTCAAATCTAGTAAAGCGAAACCAGATATTTTTGCATCTATGTGTTTTCTTACGTTTGTAAACGATACCTGGGTTGCACAAAAGTTAATAGACTATTAAATATTTAATAGTCTATTAAGCTTCAACATTTCCTACTAATTTAATAGACTATTAACTTTTAATAGTCTATTAAGTTTTAATTTTGTGCAACCCAGTCCTGCTGAATTATAATTGTACCAAAATCTCCTTAGGTATAACATTAAACCCTCGCAACATCAGGCGATTTGTAACATTTGATTTAGACCATGTGCTGAAACCCCTCCCCGTGCAACCTCGGCGTGCAACCCACATATGAACCCCATCCACATTTTAAAGTCTGCATACATTCCTTCTTCAAATTTACCAAATACATTATAAAAATTAAAAACCTACCCCTTCAAAATGTTGACGTAAGTATTCTTTACATTTTTTTCTCGAAATTATGAAAGTTCAAAAGGTTGTTAATATGTTCTTGAAAAGACAAATAAAATTTTCGTTTTCGACAGCTTTGTCCTTCTTTTGCGTCATCGTATTTCATTGAGTAGTTCAAATTCATGAAAAGTGGATATAAAATGGAAGTAAATAATATCTTCTTTACAAGAAGTACAAATTATACCAATTTTGAAGTAATATAAACTTCCTACATCCATAAAACTTACCCCTACCCCAACATATTTACTCTAAAATTGTCAATTTTTTGTCTAATGATTACAATAAATGTGTGTTGTATATGACAATGTTGCATTAATTATATCATGATTCGGTATTTTAACAGCCATTTTTCGACTTATAACTCTATATTATGCCTGAAATTGATGAAAAATTGGATTTTTTTTTCTTCCGTAGTGCGACAGTGTTTTACCAGCAGACTATATTCCTTGAGCTAGCCGGCAGTTTAGCGGCGAGCACTCTTTGACCCTTCTTTCAAAATTACGTTTTTCTTATGCTTTTTCTGTTCCAAGATAGTGGTCATTGAGTTAGTAGTCTACCTGTATTGGGTTTTATTCGCGTGTTTATGATACAATAGGGAAACGGGATAGAGAAAGGGGAGGTTCGGGTACCCATAAACCGGTTTAACCCTACCACTGGCTTTTGCTGGTGCCGGTACCAAGTCCGGCTATCCCGAGTTCCTATCGTTATTTATGTTTGTCTCTTGTTTTCATTATTGTTTTTCTGGTGCAGTTTGCTTGTAAATTGTGGCATGTGATTGTATTTCCTGGCCATTGTAGGTGTTTGCTGTTTTCCTGTTTTTGTAATTTTTGTCCAAAATTCACTGTTAAATCGTCATATACACTACTAGTGCAATAGTTTTGTAGCGTTCTTGTTCATTTTTGTTTATTTGTCTTTGTCATACTGTCTCAATTCGTGTTGCTGTGAATTGCCGTGATTTTGGATTTATGATTTTAGAATTTCCCCTTTCCTCGTTCTTGCTTCGGTATTCGTTTGCCGATGTATATGTTAAGTCTGGCGAATATGTTTTTAAAGATACATTAGTTGTCTTAAAACAATGTTTAGAAAAAACAAGGAGTGTTTGATGTGACTCTACCGAAAATCTTATCCCTACCCCAAAAGTTTTCCCTAAAATTGTCACGGGGGTCTATGCTCGCATGAAAATAGCCATAACGTGCATAATCTGCTGTGTATATGACAATCTTGCAGGAGTTCTATCATGAAGTCATATTTTAAAACCCATTTGTCGGCTTTAATTCAACATTTTGTTCGAAACTGATGAAAAAGAGAATTTCAGATTTGTCCAAAATTCACTATTAAATCGTTATATGTGGCAAATCTGGAGTATATATCTGTAGATATGTCAATAAATTGTCCTAAGCGATACATTAGAAAAACAAGGAAAGTCTAATGTTACTCTAATTACCGAAAATTATACCCCTACCCCCAACAAAATGATGCTTAAAAATCCCGAAAGTTTGCGTGTCTTAACATACATGTGTTCAAAACATACATTTCCAGATGATGAATTATATATATCGGAATATGCAATTTTAACCCCAAAATATTGGTAAGATCTAATATTTGGTCCGATATTCTTGAAAAATTGGAATGTTCAGCATTTTAGAATTTTATAGAATTCAATGTACCTTTGTTTATTGGTTTTAGAGAAATAAACTATCTATCTAACAACGCATATACGACACATATTTTGCGTGTTCTTGTCATTTTTATGCGAACATAGACAAAGCTTGACGATTTTAGGGAAAATTGTTTGGGTAGGGGAAAGATTTTCGGTATTCAGAGTCACATTAAACACTCCTTGTTTTTCTAAGCGATGTTTTAAGACAAGCAATGTATCGCTTACAACAATTAATTGGCATATTTGCAGATATATCCTCCAGATTTGACCTATATAACGATTTAACAGTGAACTTTGGGCATATCTGAAATGTTCAATTTCGGATAAAAGATCGTTTAAATACAAAATCTTGGTAGAATTCATGCAACATTCTCATATACAACTCACACTTTGTGTGTTCTGGTTATTGTTATGCGAACATAGACAAAAAAATGACAATTTTAGAGTAAATTTGTTGAGGTAAGGGTAGTTTTATGGAAAAAGGAAATTTATATTACTTCCAACTTGCTATAATTTGTACTAGTTGAAAAGAAGATATTACGTACTTTCATTTTATACCCACTTTTTATGAATTTGAACTGCTTATAGATAAGATGAGGCAAAAAGGAACAAAAATGTGTCAAAAAATAAAATGTTCAAATAACTGTTTTATTTGTCTTTTTAAAGTCACTAGCACTGAGGAGAGTGGACTCAACATAGATGCATAATTTTTATTGTTCTAAAACAACGGCAGTAGAATACCGAAGGAACAATGGAAGCGTATAGATGTATATATGCTTTATTGTTTATAATTGTTTGTGTTTTGTATCATATGTATGCTGTCAACCCGCAAGGGTAAAAAGTAGCATTTATAAACTATATTTAAAAGTGATAGTCATATAAACATCGTAGAAAGAACAACATTGAAAGACTAAAAACAATTGCAAGAATTATGAAATGAAAAACACACTAGGTTCTATAGACTACTGAACTTACACAATTTCGAGAAAAAAATATTAACGTCAACATTTTGAAGAGGAAAAAGGTTTTTTATTTTTTTATAAAGTATTTGGTATAGAAATGGTACTTATGTAGGATATTTGTAAAGCTTATACCATAGGCAGTCATTTTACAGAAATACAGAAACTAAATTCACAGAATCTTCGGTATTTTGTCATTTGCTACCACTGGGCCGATGCCACTGCTGGTGGACTGTTAGTCTCCGTTGGAGTCCAACAACCCAGTAGCCAGTACTTCGGTGTTGGCCCGAAAACCGATTTTATTTGAAAACTTGCAATATTTAAACTTAAGAAAAATTTGTTAAAACTCAAGGAGTATCTCCCTCTTCCAAAGCTCTGTCCTTAGCTGATTTTAGCTTTCCTATTTAGATCCTATTTGTAATTTGTTCTCTATATTGAACTTTTACATATGTTTCGGTCCATGGATTTTCAAATGTTTTAATTTGGTCTGCACTGAAGATACATAAATTGTCGAAATGCGCACATGCAAAAACTGAATTCACAGTAATTTCGGTATTTTGTTATTTACAGCACTTTTCATATCTTAGAGGTACCAATCAACAGTTTGAAGCAATTGAATGAAAAACTTTTGTCAAAATCAAAATTATCCCCAATTTCGTTGGGTAAGTCTAAAAAGGGGGACTGTTTCAACATTGTATGCAGGTTTTCTTAACATGTCTTATTTTTAAGAAGGGATGTAAGCGGACTTAAAAATGTAGATGGAGTTCATAATTGGGGTGCAAGAGGTGTTATTCTAGCCCATCATGGACCATATTTTATACGTCTAACATTCTTAAGTTCATACATATCATAAAGAATTCTACATCCTTAATCTCAAAATGACTACCCCATTGCTATTCATTAGCAAATTGTTTGACTGTGAATTATATCAAAAGCCTCATTAAAGCAAAAACCCCTGCACGTATTACATGTATATTTTTTGTTATTTGTCATGAAGTATGTAAATATAGCAATAAAATTGATATTACTGGCCTGCTGCTGAAATTTATTGACTCTAGAATCTCAATTTTCTTTTCTTTCCTTGATACCATTATCAATATCGTTTCAAACGTACGTTCCTCTAAAAAATAACAATATTTAGAAGATTAATCCCGATTATTTTGTAATAAGAAGATAAAAACATTCAAGGTTAGCTTTTATATAACTTATGGCTTCCCTTTCACATTAAATAGTCAATTTTATGTATTTTTGTATCAATTTAGAGTTTTTTCTTAGATAATACAATATAGATGAAAATATGTTAACTAAAAAGTGTTAAATAACCATTATTTTTATTTATCTGAGAAATTTTCGTTTGCTCTTTGAAAAATGACGAAAATTTCAAAAAGAAATTAAAAATTCCAAAATTTCCATTTTGCACCCATTTTTTACGAAATGACCATAGGCTTGGTGTTATTTGTACTTATGTATGTATTTAATGCTTCCAGCAAGTCACATGTCATACTAATGACAAATCTGTAACTTTTGAACTGAAATAAAATTTAACAAGTAGTGTTTTTATTTACAAGAAGGGGTTAAAAATATCCATGCCGAGCTTTTCTCATTCAAAAGGTGCGCTTGTCCAATTTTTCGGTGATAATAACTTTCCTTTCAACTGGTAATTGAAACTACATGTATATGACCAAGCTGGAAAATTTATCATTAAGTGAAGAGGTGTCATTTCTACGTGCAATTATCCTTCACGCTAATTTACTGAATGAATGAATAACTTAATTCTCATAAACAAGACAATGTTACAGAGAACATAAATACAAATAAATACAAATACATAGCATGTGTGAAGATATGACACTAATACATAGTACTAACCAGGAGGGACGACCTTATTTAAGATAACNCAGTAAATTCACTAACATCTACGACATTTTCAACAAAGAAATCATCTTCATTGTAATTATCTACATAATCTATCAATTTACCAGCTCTTGCATTAAAATCTCCTAAAAGACAAATCAAGTTTGAAGTTTACTATTGTCTTATCAAATCACACATGAAAGTATCGATAAATTTGTGTTCCTTTGATGCGAAAGAGAACTGATTTTTTGTTAAAATTGATTCGTCTGAATTTCTACGTATAGCAAAGGCATACTGTAACGATATAACATCCATATTTTAAAGTTATATACATTTATATAGAAATTTATAAGAATTCTACATCTAAACGACAAATTGGTGGAAATTCTAGAAAACTGAAGATTCCCATTTGAAAACGTATTCGAGTAAAATGGCCAAATATAGCTCACTTCAACAGGTAATTTTTTTTTAAATATTCTCTGTATTTCAGATAAAGTAAAGTATAAACCGAAATTGAAATAAAATGTGATTTTATGGCATTTAGAGTTTGATTAGTTAAGAATTTTCCATAATTTTTAGGGGGTGCTTATTTCGATATTTGTGAACTTAAACGAAGATTTAAAAAAAAATATTTTAGACACAATTAGCTGCTAAAACATAATAAAATAATATTTAATAGTTAATTGGAAAAAATATATATTCATTCGACAGTCGAAATATTGAAAATATTGAAAATCCCGAAAATTTCCATTTTTCAAAAAATAAAAATCTGTGAACTTTAATGGTGTTTTTTCAAACCTTGTATCACAACTGATAAATTAGGTACAAAAATAACTGCAAATTACCAAAGCTATTTATCTTAAAGAAATAAAAAGCCCCCCCCCCAAAAAAAAAGTCGTCATTTCAGCATTTTAGCAGGGGGAAGGGTACAATTTTTGTATCCCCAGACCATAAAAAGGTGTAAATTTACCAAGCTTATCAACATTGTAAAGATTATGAGTTAGGCCTTCATTTTATACCAAAGTTTTGAATATTTCATCTACCTTTAAAAAATGGAGCACTAAAACAAAAAAGGTCTGTCACATTTTCCCCAGAACAACATATCCCAGCCTTCTGCCATTTGACATGGAGTAATAGCATGGGTGCCTATACCGTGTTACAGAGTTTGGGATCTCTCGCATGCCCATTTCCTGATTGACGGAATTTAGAATATTTTTTGCGATTGAAAATTATTTTTTTTAGGAACCACATATCCCAGCCTCCTGCAATTCGGCATGAAGTATCAGTACGGGGACCTTACCCGTGTAATAGAGTTTGGGATCTCTCCAATGCCTAATTTCTGTTTGACAGAACTTTGAATATTTTTGGGGTTTTGAACATTTCTGTCCTATTTTTCTCTGGAACCATATATCCCAGCAATATTTTTTGCGTCTTGAAAATGTCTGTCACATTTTTCTCAGGAATCATAGATCCCACCTTTTACAATTCAACATATAAAAGTTTTCAATAAAGATTAATATAATATCAGTATGGGACTTATACCGTGTAACAAAGTTTGGGATCTCTCCCATGCCCACTTCCCGTTTTCCGAAATTTTAATATATTGTTGGCTTCACAAAGAATTTTTGTCACATTTTTCTCAGGATCAAAATATCACAGCCTTCTACTATCAATATGGGAACCTTTACCATGCAACATGGTTTTGTAACTCTCCCATGCCCACTTTCTGATTGACAGAACTTATTTTTCTCTGGAACCACATTATTTTCTCTGGAGACACATATTCCTGCCTTCTGCAATTTGACATGGAGTATCAGTATGGTGAAATGAACCGTGTAAGAGATGGAACACTTTTCTATGCGTATTACGCAGGCGACACATGACTTACTGCTAAGTATTTAAATATCAATTGTTATATCATTCTGATATTGACAACAGAGGTACACTACAAACTAGGCTGTATGACAAACGCGATGACTTCACTTTTCCAATAGTCAACATCCCTTTTCTCTGTAGCAACATTCCAAAAGGACCAGCATATGGGGTTTACATCTCACAACTTATTCGATACTCAAGGGCTTGTGGTCGATACAGTGACTTCGTTGCTTACAAAAAACAAGAATAATGTTATAATCACTACAGAAGTTTTACGGTGGACATCACGATATTGAATTCCTTTGGGTAAAAATAGTGACTATCAATATTTTAATTTAAGAAATATATTTAGAAAAGTTATGCTTAGGGTCTATAGCTGTTTTCTGTGTCAAACCAGGAGTGCGGGGATCACTTTCGTTTCCGACAAACATTACTCTATTGTTGCATATAGTCTGTAGATGCGCAATAAGCTATCGGATTTTTGCTCTTTATCTTGGTGCAAACAAGAGGCCCAAGGTGTCGATTTTGACAAAGGCCCCAAGATGTGGATTTTGACATGTGGCATGTGACGCGAACTCTTCCTATATCTTTGGATAAAGTGTTCAAAGTTTGTTGTAGAATTGTTGCATGTGCAATGAGCTTTTGGAATGTTGATTCCGGTTCCAACTTTGGCTTTCTTAAAAATGTCAATGACACATATTTTCTTTTTAAATTTTGACATAAAATCTTGTATTCTGATAAATGTTTGGTAAAAAACGAAATTCTGAAAACTATGGATTCTAAAAGGTGGTTCCAATTTTGGTAAATTTCCTGAAAGTCTCAAAGACCACTTATGTTTTGGAATTCTGCATGGAAATCAGAGTTTACGGATTTGTTTCAATAAGTACGAACATTTTCGCCTATTTTATCATAAAAATATTTGATATCAAGAAGGGAAATTTCATGAAAGTCTCAAAGACCACTTATTATAAGAAATTATGCCAAACAACCATACATCCTTGAATTCTTTTGGTAAAAGTTATAACTATCAATAGTTTGATTTAAAAAATGTCGAGAAAAGTTATGCCCAGGGTGTATAAAACTGTTTTATGTGTCAAACTGGGAGTGCTGGGATAGCTGTCGTTTCCGACAACCTCTAGTTAATTAGTATATGTACTTTATACCTATAAACTGGGACTAATATTAGTCCCAGCTATAAATCAAAAGTAATTGTTAATTTCTTTACGCATAAACCTAATATATTTATCAAAATTTACAAAGGTAAACTTCTGCACAAAATCATCCGACCAATACCAAATTCGAATTTGATCCGTAAATCACATGGATACAATGAAATACCAATTATTTGACCTGTGTAACAGCGGCAGTAGAATACCGGTGATGATCACAACAATCGAAGTCCAAAGATATGACAAAAACGGTGATAGAGAAAAACAAAGACAAAACAAAGACGTGAGACAGCCGCAAGGCACGGAAAAGAAAGACGACATAGAGAACTAAGGCACTCATAGTGTGAATTCCCATGAAAACCAGGAGTGACATCAGGGGCTCCAGAAGGGTAAAATGATATTGTTTGCTGGAAAGTTCAGCCTGCTAGTAACTATAAAACCCAAATGATCATGCACATGTTTTCTATTTCAGTACTAGTTGGGAATTTCCAGAATTAACCAGTGGACAGCAATCAATGATTAGTGATTGTGACGGCCATCATTATCCATGGTACGGTTCACGTAATGAAACTGTTGTGTTTGAGGGTCCATGTAAAATGTATCAATCAGCTACGATAGCAATGAATGACAATTTCCATCCTCACGTGACCTGGAGAAATCCATCAAATAGAAATCAAACAGAACCAAATTTAACACATATTATACGTGATCAGAGTTTTTACGTGTGGCTAGTTGCTTGGAATATGAGTAATCATAATGCATATATCTTAAAAACTATTCGCTGGAACATGAAATTAGAGATAGACGTTGATCCGAAAAAGCCACTCGGAAGTCGTGCCAAACTTTTAAGTTATGTCGTCCCAAAACAGCCGACCGTTTTGGAAAATAATATTGCTATACCACGATGTTCATTAATGCCACCAAACGCAAACAGTGCACAAATGTTAGTATGGAGACCGAAAAATGGTGAGCCACAATGTATAATACCCCCTGTGTGGAAAAAAGAAGTCCCGCTTGAGGACCAGGTCGTTAGATTTGATAGTAAACTCTGTAAGCTTTGATAGCATCATTTTTACCGTCGGTATTTTTACCGTGTGTATTTTGACTATGGTATTTCATTGTGGTACTTTATTGCCATGTTTTTACTGTGGTATTTTATTGCCATGTTTTTACTGAGGTATTTTGCTGTGGGATTTTACTGTGATATTTTTATCTATAGTTTATTTCTACATACCTTATATTTGAAAGTGCAATAAAATATTAAAATTTTTACTTCTCTTTGATTATGTTCTACTTTTTCGTAACACTTTTCTCAGCAAGCTACAAATCACAGTCACTTGAAGATTTGTATGTGACTTTAGCATGAATTTCCAGTATTACTCTTACCAATACATAGGCATACTGCTTCCTGTTTACCGACTTAGTCGTTTTTTTTTGTTATTCTTGTTGTCCACCCCACTTCTTCGTAACTTATCTCAGCAATTCCAAATCATTTGTATGGTTTAATATTGCAATTCCTGTTTACCAACTCGGAATAGTTTCAACAAATACTAGGCCATACTGTCAGTGGTAAAAATTTTCATAACATCTTTCTCATTAACTACGTACATATCACAGACATTAAAAATATGTGACTTCAGTATGGGGCCCATACCGAGCTTATCAATTACGTACAAGTACTTCCTATTTTACTGCTTAGAAATTTGTGTTTCTCAGATCATATTTTACAACAGCAGTGCAGGCAACACTGATCTTTCATGGAAAACATACAATTCAATAGTTTCATGATAGAAACAAGATTTAAGGTTCAGCTTTATAACGGTCACAGTTTCCTGACAATATGCTAAGAACTACACTAGGTGGTAACATTCTGATTCAAATTAAAGAAGGTACCAGTTAAACAATGAAATGAAATGGTGTAAATGCACATGAGACAAAGTCTCTTTAAATACACAATATAAGAACGCTTTTATTGTTGTCCTTCATCTTGAAGTCACCATGAGGCCTTCAATAATGAGCTTTGCTCATACTTCATAGTAAGTTCAAGACGAATTCGGAATGGAATAAGAATGACACAGACATATGCGATATCCATGAACTCATGTAAAACATACAATCAACAAAGCGGTCAGTGGTAGGACGGACGACTCTTCTGAATCTGCATTGTCATGTTATATTAATACATAGGCAGACAAATATTGAAGCAAAAAGACAGAAAAAGAACAAGAGACTCTCTAGAGCCTGTATCGCTCACCTGGACCATGGCTGACATAGATAAAAGGCATTTCAAATAGGAAAAACAAAACATAAAATTTAGCAGAATACTTTTTTCCCAAAAATTTCAGTATTCTTGTTTGGTTTCCATGGCAACCGAAAGATCTACCATCCATTACAACCCATAACAGAACACCATTCAAAAAAGATTTGGACAGGGGTTCCCCTTATAATCAAGGTAATACATATTGCTAAAATTAAAACATTCAGACCACAATTCAAATAAAAATTCAAAAATTTGGGCAGAGGTTCCCCTTAAAATCAATAGGGCCAATGTAAAAACTATGTTCCAGATGGTGGCCATCTTGGACGAGGTTACAGACCTGCCAGATACATTTTTTTGGAAAGGACCACCTAAGGACATTGTGGCTTAGTTTGGTTCTAATTGGACTAGCAGTTTCTGAGGAGAAGATCTTTGAATGTATATTCCATAGGGTCCAATGTTAAAACTATGTTTTGCTGGCGGCCATCTTGGATGAGGCACAGACCTTTCAGATACCTTTTTAGCTCACCTGGCTTTGCCAAGGTGAGCTTTTGCCATCACTTGGCGTCCGTCGTCCGTCCGTCGTAAACTTTTCATTCAAAGATCTTCTCCTCTGAAACCACTGGGCCAATTGGGACCCAACTTGGTCACAATATTCCTTTGGTGGTCCCCTTTAAAAATTGTATCCGGCATGTCCGTACCTAATCCAAGATGGCCGCCAGCGGGGAACATAGTTTTAACATTGGACCCTATGGAAAAGACATTCAAAGATCTTCTCAGAAACTACCAGTCCAATTATAACCAAACTTAGTCACAATGGTCCTTAGATGGTCCCTTCCAAAAAAGGTATCCGACAAGTCCGTACCTAATCCAAGATGGCCGCCAGCGGGGGAACATAGTTTTAACACTGGACCCTATGGGAAAGACATTCAAAGATCTTCTTCTAATAAACTACAAGTCCAATTATAACAAAACTTAGAGACAATGGTCCTTAGATGGTCCCATCCAAAAAAAAAGTATCCGATAGGTCCATACCTAATCCAAGGTGGCCGCCAGCGGGGAACATAGTTTAAACATTGGACCCTATGGAAAACACATTCAAAGATCTTCTTCTCAGAAACTACCTGTCCAATTATAACCAAACTTAGTCACAATGGTCCTTAGATGGTCCCTTCCAAAAAAGGTATCCGGCAAGTCCGTAACTAATCCAAGATGTTTGCCAGCAGGGAACATAGTTTTAACATTGTACACTAAGGGAAAGACACTCAAAGATCTTCTCAGAAACTACTATTCCAATTATAACCAAACTTAGACACAATGGTCCTTAGATGGTCCCTTCCAAAAAAGGTATCCGACAGGTCCATACCTAATCCAAGATGGCCGCCAGCGGGGAACATAGTTTAAACATTGGACCCTATGGAAAACACATTCAAAGATCTTCTCAGAAACTACCAGTCCAATTATAACCAAACTTAGTCACAATGGTCCTTAGGTGGTCCCTTCCAAGAAAGGTATCCGGCATGTCCGTACCTAATCCAAGATGGCCGCCAGCGGGGAAGATAGTTTTAACATTGGACCCTATGGAATATACATTCAAAGATCTTCTCAGAAACTACTAGTCCAATTATAACCAAACTAAGCCACAATGGACCTTAGGTGGTCCCTTCCAAAAAAGTATCTGGCAGGTCCATACCTCAGCCAAGATTGCCACCATCTGGAACATAGTTTTTACATTGGCCCTATTGATTTTAAGGGGAACCTCTGCCCAAATTTTTGAATTTTTATTTGAACTGTGGTCTGAATATTTCAATTTCAGCATTATGTATTACCTTGATTATAAGGGGAACCCCTGCCAAACTTTTTTATGAATGGAGTTCTGTTATGGGTTGTAATGGATGGTGGATCTTTCAGTTGTCATGTAAACCAAACAAGAATACTGTAATTTTATGAAAAAAAGTATTCTGCTAAATTTTATGTTTTGTTTTTCCTATTGGAAATGCCTTTTATCTATGTCAGCCATGGTCCAGGTGAG